>CP045901.1:18343526-18360835 GCA_013387185.1 Caligus rogercresseyi
ACTAAACGTTGACTTTTCAATATCAAAATAGTTTTATTGAACATTTGCTTTTATTTTAAGATTTAAACGTGCAAAGAATTATTTCTGCAAACATCAAAATGGTTGTACATTTCAATAGTGTAGGCAATATAAAAACATAAAATATCTCCATTTATAATATATTAAGACTCAGTCTTTGACGCTCAATCGAGCAAAGGGCTAATTTTTTAAAGTCTACAATTCTTATATATAGTATTTACATAGAAAACTTCATAAAATATATTCAAAACTTAATTTAGCATTAGACATTTTAAGAAAACATTGAATATTGCTATAGTATCATTATATATATATATATATATAATATATATATATATATATATATATATATATATATATATATATATATATATATATATATATAGGAAACCTTGCAGTGTTTAATCTCTCAACTTCGATGTAGCGTTAAGCTGTAGGAGTTAGTGTCCAGCACTACCAATTGTCCATTTTCTTAAAAAAGCTTCCTCTTCAGGGATGCATCGAAAGTCAATGGAGGTCGCAAAGCACTACGGCGAGAACGGGAGCCCCGTGTCGGATCACACCCCACCACCCTGGAGGATGAGTCCAAAGAGCTTCGAGGTCCGACCTCAGGCATTTGTAAGTTCGAAGATCTCTCCGAGGAAGAAGAGGAAGACGAGGAAGGGTCACACGAGGACGGGGATGTGAATGCCGACCTACGATCCCATAGCATTGCCTCCCTCCGGGCAAGGCACAAGAACATTCGGCAAAGATCCTGGCCTCGCATAAAGTCAGCGAACATCTCTACCCCCCAAAACGTAGTCTTGTACCCCCAACCCTATTCCCCCTCTACCTATTCATCTAATAACTTTCACAAATTCTTATCTCATTATTCTACTACTTTTTAAAAAGAAAACCAATTCCATACAATATATATATGAAGAAAAAAAAGACCTCGAATACTTTATTTCTTATGCCAAATTCATCTACCTACTATAAATTACAGGAGTAAGGGATGGATGCACTTCATTAAATAATTAAAAGAAGTTTACTCCATTTTCAATTATTATTGTTACAAAAAGTAGTTCCTTAAAATGACGTCACTGGGATTTCTCCCTTTTTCTTTTACTCCTTAAGCTCTTATACATGGACTTCTACAGGATAACCATAACTATATTACATTGATTTACAATTACACGCACCCTTAATATAAACTGAGGCTCAACAGAGATAGAAAATTAAATCAACTTAAAGAGCTCACAGATGACGCTTCGCTTTATAAAATGGCTGCTCACACTAAGTAATGAAGCACGAAGGAGTCTTGGGAATAGAAAAAAGAAAAATCCTCCAATAAATATCCAATGATGTCATCATAAATAAGTTATGCTTCAACACAAAAGTAGTCCCTTAAATGACATCACTGGTACCTTTTTGTCACTTCTCCTTTTTTTTCTATTACTCCTTAAGACATTGACTTCTACGGGGATAACCATAGCTCTTTCTTTTTTTTCTATTCATTGTTTCATTGACTTTTTTTTCATCCTTAAAGAGATCTAAGATGGTTGCCATCAGCTGCTGACTCGCTTAGTGATATTTTCTTTCTTTTTATTGAGATATTAGGATTCCAGTAATTCGTTGGGTCGGAAGCAGTGCCATATATACTATTATTCTTGAAAGGGGTCAGAATGTATGCCTAAAACCTCGAGGTTAGAACAGTGATTTGTGTTATAGGTAATTATACAACAGTATCGTATAATACTGTCACTATTGAGATACTTAAGGATGCTATCAAGAGGAGAAACACTTTGGTTTTGGGGAATGTTTTTGAGGGTACATATTTTTGACAACAAAAATTAGTCGACAAGTGAATCAATGTCTCCTGACAGAAAAAACACTTATGAACTATTTGATAGCGGGGATTGTTTTCTGGAAAGTTTTTAAGATTTTGTTGCCTAATTGAATACTTTATTTCAGTTATACATTAAAATGGTGGTAAGAGAGTTATACCTAAACCCAATGATAATATCTTTGAGGGGATAGTTGATTTTAAACTTTTTTAAAAGTACCATGGAATCCTAAAACCTGGAGCAGCAAACTCCGTTTATTAATCTATAGTAATCAATCAACAGTTGACGGCTATTAAAATGGTTTCTTACGAGTATATTTTCGTCTAATGACTCAAGAAAATTAATCTCTAAAAGGGTTGGGAAAAGGATGAAAAACCCAAAAAAGAACTTTAGTCCTCAATAGAGATATTTAATAATTAAAAAAGTATCCATTTGGAGGTAATGAAGTCCCTTTTAGCGAAAACCGAAGCTATGAGAGAAAACGTGATTATACGTTTTCGGTCCCTCAGATCAGCTTTCGACGGATGCAATTATACTTGTTTGAGGAAAGCAAGTTTCCTTTACAAATAATTGTAATAATATGATGGATTATAAATCCTACACTTACAAGTATGAATCACAATACGTACCTCTTACTTCCAATTTGTTATTCAAAATAGTAGACTAACAAATATATATAATTTTATAAATGTTAAAGTTTTAAGTATTTGTATAACATTTTGGCAAAAAATATTTAAAACTAATTTGTTGCATTTCTAAAATATTTTATTCCTTTGTCTATGAAAAATGTTTATAATATTTGGTATGACGCTTCGTACCAAATATATTTGAAAATCAAGATTTGGTTATATTGAGAGCTGACTTTCCGCTTGCCGGTGATTTTTAATGACGTCAAACAGACAAGCGGGAAGAATAGCAATAGTGATATTATTCCTAGAACTCAGGTCATTAAACATCGATGTTATGAGACATTCAAATACATTTTTGATGACTTCAAAAATAATAAAAAGACGGAAGGATGTTTCACCTTTTTTGAAAAAATGAAATAAACATTGTTTGTATTACATATAAATTGGTTTTAACGAACTCACCAATGTAAATCGTTTCTAAATATTCAGTGAACAGCTCTTTTTTTCTACATCTTACTGCCAGAGACATCAATTTATCCCCAATGAACAAAGATGTTATATATTTATTTCCTTGAGTTGGAGGAGATACTTTAATTATTAATAATTGATGTAACGGGTATACTCTATTCAAAGGACTCATAATGCTATTAATCGTGCCCCAAATAAGTACATTTACATTTTTACCTCCGCCGAAGAGGTATTGTTTCACTGGCGTTGGTTTGTTAGTTTGTTGGTTTGTTTGTCAGCAGGATAACTCAAAAGTACGGAACAGATTCGGATGAACTTTGTGGAGTTGTTGGAAATGCCAAAAGAAACAAGTGATTAAATTTTGGCATCTCTGAGTGTAGAATTAAGATGCAAAATGAGCTAAATACTAATAAATATTTCAAGTTAGCCTACTCTGCCAATAGATGTCGCTGTGCTGTGAAATCGGGTGCCGGGAGCGTATTCCTCTCGAAATTTCGTCGAGGGGAACCCTCCCCCGTCCCTCTACGCCGCCCCAGTCGTGAAAAATCTGCCTCGGAAGGCTCATAAGGACCCCGTGACGGCGGAGGTTTGCACTCTCTGAGTGTATATATGCCTCTAGTTCATAATAAAACACTTATCTCTGATTTCATGTTCAAACTTCCATAGCAATCAGGGAAGTATCATTTCATATTGCCAAATGTTTTTTATTGTTCACGTTCTTTTTTTCCGTAAACCAGTGCCGGTCGATAGGAATGTCCAGAATGGTATCCTTAGTCGCAATATGCAATTGTACCTTGGTACTAAAAATCAATTTAAATTTATGAAAGAACATATTTTTTGGTATTTAGTGCAGTTTGCTAATTAAAAATATTTTCCTATTCCTGAATAAATAAATATATATATATACAAGCCTTTATTTGTTGAAAGTTGGTATTAAAAAATATATATTAATAACATTATGGTTTAAAATATAAATATATGATAATTATATAAGGACTGTAATATATTTCAAAATTTAAAATTCAATGATAAAGTTCACGAATATGAAACCTCCGACTTAAGCAGTTGCATATCGAGCTATTATATGTTTGATATTATGTCATCTCTATTTTTATGTTGCTATAAGGGTCATGAAATAATAATCTCAGTATTAAGAAGTGCAGGCAGTCTCAGTCCATATCTCACAAGTTTATTTATGTTGCACCCAAAAGGAATTGGTAATTGAAAAAGCTTTTGAATGCTTGGTAATGACTCATATATCCGCACACAAAAACCTAATTGAGTTAAGAACTGCTTATTTATCCTTGATTCCAAAATCGTTTATTAACCGTATCTATAATTATTCATACTGTTTATTACTTTATCTTAAGGAAGCATACTATAAGTTAAGTATAAATATAAGGCATTGCTTGCAAAAAGTTTATTGAAATACTAAACAGGACGTCATGGTTCAAAAACTAATTGAATCTAGGAATTAATTAACTATGACGCCATAGCATGACAAGAAAATATTTTAAAAAGTACTTATGAAATAACGGGTTTAATTTTTTGCCTATTTGGTTCCATAGAATTGCATCCATGTGGATATAAATAAGCATTGTAGCCTTATAATTAGTCTATCTAACCTAGGACCTTATCAATGAGGTAGATCAAAACTGACATTCCCCTCTCGGGATTCGAACCCCAACATTGAACACACCTTGATATAAAAATAATATAATATAAAGGTTGATAATATAAAGGTTTAGGATCTTTTTTATAAATTATATTTCATTCATACAACATTTTTTGTAAATAGAAAAGTGGTAGGGGACAAATGGTTAATATATAAAGTTTAAAACACGAAAAATGCTTTTTAAAAAATAAAACTTGGATTCAATTTTTTCATAAAATATATAAATGTTTATTAATAATTGATTCGGTCTAGGAGGGAGATGTATCTTTCCACCAACTTGTCCAGTCCTATAGGGAGAGGGTTCCCCTTGACCCGCGAGGCGTACAGAATTCCTTGAACCTTGGAAATTATGGACTCTATTTGAAAAGCGTTCTCATAATTGGGGAACGTTGATATTAGCCAGTCTGGGGTTCAAGGTGTTCACCGTATGCCCTTTGTATTTTTTCCTCTACTGACTTAACAACAGGGATAATGATTGGGCAGAAATAGAAAAAGGTTTTAGGATCTTCAAATGCAGTAACTAGGAGGAAGACATATCAATTTAAATTTAAGAATGTAAGCCTAATCTGAACTATTTCTTCAGAATCAAATAGATAACTAATAGCTATTTATTTGCTTGGTTCCTAACGATCTCACCGATTGCAATGAGACAAGTTTTCACAAAGCAAAATCATCAAAAGAAGCTCTGACCTAGCCCAAAAGTAATATTTCTTAGTATTCGAATATCTGGCAGTTTCGGCAAGCCTTGAACAATAATTATAGGTGAAACAATCCAAAATAAACGAATCCAACGTTTAACAAATATAAATCCATTGTTTGTCATAGTCTTATAAAGCAACACGAATTTCGACTAGGATAACTTTGAATACAGCCTTCGCTCTAAACGGTAGCCTCAGATAAATTTATGTTTAAAATGGTGGCTGAAATAGACAAAAAGAAGAAAAAACTAAGATATATATCTCTTTATTGTCTATTTACCTTGCAGTCATAAATATATTGTAATCAGAGCTGCGACTACCGAATGTAAATCGGTATTTAGAACTGTTACCTGTGTGAAGAAGTTGAACTTTAAAAAATAAATAAACAACTCTGGAGCTGAAAGCGCATTTAATATCGGACAAGGTATATCAAAGCAGGTTAAGGAAATAATTTGTTTGCTATTGCCTTCCATTTCCTTCAAAATCTGAGTGCAATTATGATTTATATAAAAATTACATATATTAAGTTCAAATAATCTCTATAAAAAATATAACAAATTATGTTACTTAATTGTCTGTTGTTATAAATTGTCCGATACTAATACATATGAAGAAGTCACTGAGCAGATACATAAATAAATTTCTCTTTTTATCGTATCTACTGCACCGATCGGTATTCGGTAGATATATAATAAAATCTACCAAATACCGAATCGGCCGTACCGAATCCCAGCTCTGATTGTAATACAAACACGGAAATAACAAAGCAATACATTTCCCAATAATGAAAAATGGGCAATATGTTTAATGAAGACCCTCATCCCCTCAATGCTGATTTATCTTTGAGGGGAGGACAGTTGGATGATGCAGTCAAAGACACACATTGTACATGTACCAGTGGGTTAACCGCCCAAGAGAAGGAAATCTTTATTAAATTATTGTTATTATAAAGAGGCTTCCTCCTTGAGAGAGAGAGAGAGAGAAGGGGATCCAAATTACATTATCTGAGTTAGATGACGATAATCGTAATAATAATGATGATGTAATCCGCCTTTAGAAATCTTTCTTGGTTCTCCCTATCTCTGGTTCTCATTTCTCCCTCATTGAGTTTGATAAATTGAAACACTGAGTTCTTTGGAGGGAAAAAGAAAAGGGAGGGAAAACTCAAAGGAAGGGCTGGAAGAAAAAAGATGCCATAATGACTTTCAAAAGTAATGGGATAAGGAAGACCACCTACTGGACTCTCTCCATTGTTTTATAAAGATGTTCCAAGGAGTACCTAGTTTTTAAATCTTACGGAATGTTATACTTATGTACACACCCTTTTCATATCATATTCCTCTCTGGGATTTTTTCTCAGGCATTTATCTACTGGACTCCACAGACACACACAATTCACACATTTGCCGCATGTCAAAATATTTTAATTTGTCGACAATCTGAGAAAAACATGAGAAGCATAAGGGGGTAAGATTGTTTGTTTTTTAACCTGTCAGGCTAAATAATTCAAGGTGACATCATCATGTTTTATTAAATGAGAGTATTTTTTGTATGTATTTATTAAAGATTATTTTTGTGATTATGCCGGTCAATACATTTTAGGTCAAGTTTATTGAATGACAAATAGATACACATTATTTTAAAATAAGAAATAAGGATATGGACGCATTTTTAATGAGTTTCTATTTTTATGACGTACTACAATTTTGTGGCAAGTTAAATATGAATAACAACGAATAAAATAAGTGTGAAAGTAATTAATTTCTAGTTTTATTCATTTATGAGTTCAGATATGAAATTAAAAACAAAAAATTACTATTTGTTTTGAACGCTTATAAAAACCAAATGTTTCAACGGTAAATCTAAATAAAAATATATCCCATTTAACGCATAGGGATAGCAAAGGATATTTATATTCTTACGTCAAAGTCCCGATTGTGGATTACAAGTCGTGGTGCTACGCTGGAGAACGGATACGATTTGAAAAGGTTTTTTAAAATAACTTTTTTAGCCAATTTGATAATGGTTTTGTGTGCATAACTTTTTTGAACTCGTCATAACCACAAACGATTAAAAAAATCAAAACTCAATTTGCGATAAGTGATAAGCATATCGACGTACAAAAACACTAAAAAATTAAATACAAATTTCTATGTTTGAAGGGGTTGTGATTCATTTTGAGAAATTGTCTTCCAAAAGTCTGGTTGTGCATAGTCTAACATATTAATAAAAAATTGGGGGAAGTTGTAAAGTGCAAAAATGGAAAAATTAATAGATTTTTTTGTAACTTTAACTTCATATTCACATTTTTAAATAGATATATATCTTACCATCCAACAAGGTAGAGTTTGTTTGTTTGTTTAGCTCCTAGATTGGACCCACCTCACCGGAACTTAATCCGGTATCAGCCGGTAGTGAACCTATCTAGGAGCTACGATCTTTATTATTAAAAATATGTTTAAAAACACATAAACATCTATATACTTTAAATATATATTCCTCCAAGGATAACTTATCTTTAATCTCTCCCTTGAGAGCCATCATTGTTACTGGGCAGTCGAAGATGAGGTGGTGTGGAGAAGGTAGAGTTATAATTGATTCCACTGCCTTTAAGAATGGTCACAAGCCGGCAAAATCGTAGGTCAATTATATAAAAAAAGAAGTCCTCATGTTTTTCTCTCCCCTTTTGACAACATAATCTATTGTTTGATCTCACTTGGAGTAGGCTATAAGAGAAGCCCTCATTATTATCTTGAGGCTCTACTCCTATTTTATTGTTGTTTAGGTTATTTGTCGGCTTCACATACTAATTAAAACTATTGATTATGGAGCTCTTTCAATTACAAACCTATTATTTGAAGGGGAAAAAACTATGTCATAGGATATAAAGGGTGGTATATA
This sequence comes from Caligus rogercresseyi, assembly GCA_013387185.1. Taxonomy (NCBI): domain Eukaryota; kingdom Metazoa; phylum Arthropoda; class Copepoda; order Siphonostomatoida; family Caligidae; genus Caligus; species Caligus rogercresseyi. The sequence continues at coordinate 18,351,742 of CP045901.1, forward strand.
GGAAACATCAGCGGCAACATACTATGTTGATCTATTACAGAGATCCAGGAAACTTATATGAATAATCACATTTTTTTTAAATCATATTCGTTTATTAATGTAAATAAATAAAATAAATACATAAAACCAGAGCAAATGCGTATAAAAAAACATAATTAAACATTTTAGTTTAAAATTTTTGCTCTGGGGTTGAACGCACCAAATAAAATAACACATAATATCAGGTAAAGGCTATCAATTAAGATATTTTTTTGGGGAAGCAACTATTAAGAATTTTTAAAAGATGAACAAATAATGTAATTAAAACATAATAAAATTATGCTAGGTGCTAAAAATTACTAAATCTTTTTGAAATTATTTTTATAAGTCTTTGGTGTTGGATGGAGAGGCTTGGATAATACTTAATTATCCTTCCGGCGGACGTCCACGTTCCTCCTTCGTCTGGCGAGGGGATTTTTAACGATAATGCTGCATATCTTGCCGCCGCAGATATAAATATGCTTCTCAGCTCTTGAGGATGGAGAGGTTTGTAGGAGGTCAGCTTATGACAAATCAGCGACTTAGAGTTCATAATACTGAAGGCCTTAGTTTCCAAAGACTTGTTGCTTTTCCAAGGCCGAAAAGGATAATGCCTTTCCAAGCATTCGAGGACTCATACTGAAGGGTAGGTAGGTTGAGCAATAGGAAGTCCTTAAGAATTTTAACTGCACGACATTCAACAAATAAATGAATTGTTAAGTTAAACAAAGACCGCAATCTTTGCACGGCCTAGAAAAAATAAAAGATCAGCCGAAATCATCAGCTGAGCTGTGAATTTTCTTCCGTCGTGGATACCTTGCAAAGATTGTCGAATCCGACTGTTCCAAACCGAAGGAATAACAAGTATTTCAAATATGTATTACTTATTTTTCTACCTCTCTTTGATGCGATGGAGGAGACATTTGTACGTGCCATGGCCGGAAGAATGTGTTGCAGAGAACGTCCTCGTCAAAGGAAACACAAATCTCCCATCAGAAAATACGTATCTTTGCAGAGATCATGAACTGTAAGAATTCTTGACCTAATTGGCCATTTCCTCCAAAATGTCACATTTTATATTTTTTTAATAATAAAAAACATTATTGGAATTCTATATTTTTTTGGCATAAATATATTTCAAAAACCTGGGAACCCTTCCAATTCCTTAATTTAGATAATACAATTCATGTCTTCTTTAATAATCTATATAATAATTCACCAATCTCTGTCCCTCTGTATGTCCGCACGCTATCTTCCTCCCACATTATGGTCAGATTTCAACTTTGAAGGTACTATGGATCCTTGGGTCAAGGCGGACCTAATCAAATTATTTGCAAAGTGATGGGATTAGAAATGAACCAGAAAATACCCCTTTCTGATTTTACTACCTACTTTTCAAGGTAAAGAGAGGACTAAAGAAAAAGCATTCATGTGACTTAAAACATATTCTTTGTACAAATTAAGCTTTTTATGAGGAAGGTTTGTACAAAACAAAATCCATGATACAAATTTAAGAAACGTATGTAATATGAACATATGGGTGCCGTAGGCGCCCAAATATGCAGTACATATATAATATATTATATATAGATACCATTTTTTTTTTTAATAGTTAAATGCTGGGATCATATATACCTATATTCATACCGGGCACATGTTACTTTACAAAAACTATGGTGCCCATCGCACTAGGGTCTCCTCCTATTGCGTCCGTCCCTGATTGATGTACATGAAGGAGGTTTTCTTCCATTGGCCGATGTCTGTTTTGCTAAGAACTAGCCAGGTCAAGAACTGAGTACCCTTGAAAGGGTCTCGAATTGTCTAAGAGGAGTGACCTTTCCAATTTCAATCGTGGACCCGTTGTTGCTAGATGAAGAGGATCTTCATCCCACATGTACCCACCAGCCTCGACATAGAGGGCACTTAGGGTGCATCAAGTGGTTATGCCGACGAAGGAGACAATGTCCCTAGTAATTGAACTAAATAATTAAGTTTTTTCCTTTGAATAGTCCAAGAGACGCTTCCATTGAAAAAGCCTCACCCTAGGAAGCATGTGCACGGCTTTGACGACAATAGTCCAGATCTGTCCACAGAGTTTGCCATCAGATATATATATATATATATATATATATAGCATATAATATATATATATATATATATATATATATATAATACATATATATATATATATATATATATAATACATATATAGTAATATATAACCATATTAGATATAGTATCAAAATATGTGGGTCACTTCCAATTCCTTTAATTTGGATAAAACATTAATAACTTCTTTATTGATAATAATGTATCAAAAGGCCTGCTCACATAAAGTTGATTCGTCACTAGCTATCTGCAGTAAGAACCCTATATAATTAAGTTGCTATTTATCACAGTTCAGTCGTTAATATAATGTCAACATCCTGTGTTGTTACAATATTGAGGGGGAAAAATAGTCTATTGTATGAACGGGTGAAGAAAAATGTAATAAGATAAATATATTATTTATTATACATGTGTTGTCATTTAACCGTCAATAAGTTTATTATGCTGCAGTTGCTTTAGGTTCCAACAATCACAAACCCTAAAATCTTATTAATTATATATGTGAAGAGTTTTTGCAGAAGTGCCATAAAAAGTTTATATATATATATATTGTTATATACATATATATATATATTTTTTTTTTTTTACACAAGGACTGTGTTCACTGATCAAATGACGAGTAAAAAAATATGTTAACTCTTTATGAACATGACTTCTTTAAAGACGTTCGAAGGGACTACTACTTAAGATAACAAAGAATGACCATTTAAATATGTAATTTAAATATAGAGACAAGAATCAAAATAGGTATATGAACTAGGGGTCGATCGATGTATCGGTTGGCTGATATATTTCGAAAATTTACATGTAAATTGTCAAATATCGATGACGTTTCAGGGCTCTTAAATGTAAGTTCATTTATTTTCAGTTCAATACATTGAATTAAACACATGAGAATCAACAAGTTTTCTTTAACGAGAGTTATAGTATTAATAGAAGGCATCGTTACTCTTAAAAAGGTTGCTGTGGAGAACTTTGCAATAATTTTCTATCGCAACAAATGATAACAAGTTGTTTTAGTAAACATTTGAAGTCAATTATTTTATATTATCTAGCTCCGGTACTTCATTTTTTTCTCATAAATAATTAGAGTATCTATCGAGCGAAATAATAGGCTATTGGTTTTTTCTTTCTGTAAAAAACTATCGATAATATATAGGCCCTTATAATCCACCATCGTCGACCGCTAATATTGATTATATCGTTATCTTTGTGTCTTGTTTGTTTGTTTAGACTCCTAGATCAGCCCCACCACACCGGAACTTAATCCGTATCAGCCGGTCGTGAACTGTCTAGGAACTACTAATTTTATTTTTAAACAAATTAAGTTGGACAAATAATTGTAAACTATTTAAAGAAATTCCTCCAGCGTCTTCTTCCTCTCTCTGGTTTCCAATATAAGTTCGTCCATTCCAATCCGTGTCAGTGGACAATCGTAGATGAGATGAATTGGAGTTTCATCTTCCTCCTCGCACGTTGGAGTTTTTGACCTTCCCATTCTTTGTGTCTATAAGTATATAGTTGAGGATAAAATATTTAATGATTTCAAAGTCGAAAAAAACAAAAGGTCAGGGCTGGAGTGATATAAGTTATTTCTACAATTTTAACTCTCTAGAGATATTTGAGTTTTGGGATCCATTCAGTCCTGTAATATATTTCAGGCTAATCAGATTGTAGCGGGGAAAGGAATCTGTTTTTTAAGATAGTGTGGTCAATTTTGAGAACTTATTACTACAATAGATCCATCGGAAGCTGATTCCTAAAGTATAATTATCTGAGATTTAAGCAGATCATTCATTTCAATATCTAGTCTTTTATATTATCACTTACTACGAATATAAAAGTGAAAAAACAAGGTATATAGAATACCAGGTACCTATGTTTATTTCATGTTTTCGTAAACGTTGTGAAACATCAGTAGTCTCATTATGTTTTTTACATCATCAAAAATCTATACTATCAATATATTTTTGATGACGTAAGCAAAATGAATAACATTACAAAATGCGATCTTTTTCCGGTGTAACGCATAGAGATATAAATATATAGAGAGCTTATTTCCTTCTATAGCAGAGAAACATCGTTCAGCTGTATTCTGTGCTCAATATAAACAAAGTAATTTGTATTTACATCATCGTATGCTGATCATAGAGATAGAAAGATTTGTTATATTGGGCACAAAGAATCTCTAAAGAATTCAATAAGCTTTCTATGTCTTTATATCTCTATTGTGTGACATATTTTATTTTTGTACCGACAAGCGATCAATCAGCTGACTAGGTAATATCGACATACCTTGTTTTTCAATATCCTTGGTGAAAAAGACCAAAAATTGTGAATCGTTCAATCCGACATCACGGACTTCTATTACTAGACCTAAAAGAAATGGAACAAAACGTGGAGCACATTTATTCTTCAAAACTAACGAAATGATCCAAAGCGAAAAGCAATTCGTTCAAGAATCGATCAATTACTAATTTTTTATTGAAGAAAGTGTCAAAAATATGAACTCAATAAAGATTTCATTCATCATTTCCTCTTATGAATGATGTCGTCCCTCCGAGTGCCTTTTAAGGGGCTTCCTCCTTCCCTCCTCTTGACTTATATTTTTTAAAGTTGTTTTCTCTACTAGCTCAAGAGTCCATCTGCCTCTACTCATCCCTAAAGAAGAGAAGGAAAAATACATGATTTGTTTGACAATGAATGTCCCCATAAGTGGAGCAATTGACTGGAATTGACGGAGGAAAATGGAGATAATTTCCTTTGTGGACATTCGTGTTTCATGTATTTTCTAAGACGAGAATACTCAAGGTTAAAACGCATTGTACTGTTGTATTAAATTATGATATCATGAATGGACTAAAAGCTCTCCTTAATAAATAATTTGAAAAAGGCTAAAAAAATAATATCTTTGAAGAAATATATTTAATATAAAAAAGAAAACCTCTCTACACAATTTATAAATATAGATTTTAATAGGTTAGGGAGGGATATATAGCTGCTCGTAATTGAGATGTACCTGAAAATAGCGTCCATAGATCTACTCGCATAACCATACCACAGAACCGAAAGATCAGCATTTTTTTAAACTGGTCGGGCCATTTAATATAAAGAGATAGAACAAATTAGAAACTGTATTAGAGGCTGGACCGAACTAGGCAACCCAAAAACAGCTGGATACTCAGCCGATTCCCTGAGCGTTTGTTTCGATGAAGATAGATTGCTCGATCTTCAAGTTTCAAATTCCGATAAAAGACGTAGTAAATGAATTATGATAGTAACAAGTATTCTCAGGATGTTTTTTTTTATTACTGAGAATCTCTTCAATGGCTTGGAACCAGCGTGGAATCGACTAGTAGATCGTAATCGACGGTTTTGGAACCCCTAGGTTAGGGTGGTAATGGTTTAATGAAGGACGTTTCATTGCAAGTTGTAATCAAGCTATGAAAAGAGTATTTAAAAAAACAAAGTGTTTCATGACGTTTTGGCATTCTTCGGCTCAAATTTGGTTATCAAGTAAAATAAATTAATTTGGAAGTTAAATCTATTTTTCAGTTGAATATAGTGTTTCATAGAGATATAAAGACAAGAGGGCTTATTGGATTCATCAGAGGAATACGTTTTTGTGTCCAATATAAACAAATCTTTCTATATCTATGACCAACTTACGATGACGTAGTAAAATTACTTTGTTTATATTGGAGACAAAAATACAGCTGAAAGATGTTTCTCTGCTATGGAAGGGAATAAGCTCTCTATATCTTTATATCACTATGGTTCTGTACCATAGAGAAATAGAAACAAAAGGAGCTTATTGGATTATTCAGAGAAATACGTCAAAGTATAAAACAATTATTTCTATCTCTATGATCAGCGTACGATGACGTAGTACAAATTACTTTGTTTATATTGAGCACATGCGACAGCTGAACGATGTTTCCTGCTTTTGAATGGAATAAGCTTTCTATATCTTAATATCTTTATGAGTTGTATGTTGAAAAATAAGTACAGGGAAAATATTGGTATAATTTAGATTGAGGCAATGATACGCCAAGGCTGCCCTTGGCTACCATCAAGGAAGATTTATACACAGGCCTTCTAGGCTCCAGGTTCTACGTGTGGAGGGTAGTGCTGTGTCGGTCCTTACCTAGGACCGACGACTGCAGTCCAGTCCGGTCAGTTCATTCCTTCTTGTCGGTCCTTAGAAAAGGAAAAATGTTTTTGTTTTTACGAGTCAGCCTCTACGTCATGTTGTCAACATCTTTTAATGCTATGAAAAGGAAAAATCCTTTATATGAGGAAAGTAGCATCTTCAATGAGCTGATGACACATATAACATTTTTTACTTATGTATTAATAAGTTTTAAATATGTATTATTATTAAAACAATACATTTTTGATGTTTATGACAATACATAAAAATTAGGCCTATGGTGGTTTTAAACGGAATTAATTACTTTTACATAAACATTTAATGAGTAATGAGTGACCATGAGTACACTGAAAAGCTCTATATTATGATTTAAAAAATTCCAAATTGTTAATATAAATATATTAAACCCTTTTGTTGCTATTGAATTAACGCTCAGTATAATCGAAAACATAAATATTAGCAGTTAGAAAGTATTAAATAAATTTACTTTCAACATTTATGAAAGGACTGACAAATAACAATCTCAAGGACCGACGGTCCTACGGACCGATAGGACCGGTCCTAAGACTGGACCGGACCAAATAAATTGGGACCAACACAACACTAGGGTAGGGTACCTTGGGCTTGTACGAATTATTTCATAAATTAAATCACATAATAATAAAAGATTATGGACATCTATGATTTGTGGAATGATATACAAGCAAGAAAAGCTCCGAATGTGCCATCTAAGGGCCCATAGAGAGCATAAATGTCGAAGTAGTAAATGTACGTAACAGGGCGTTATATATTTTAGTCGTAGATACATACTCCATCGTAATTGAAAGCTTAGGGACGGACAGAAAAGCTAAAATTAAATAGAGTGTGTTAAGCTTCAATAAACAGTACAATTACATTTTTTTTCTTTTTCAATTTTTATTTATTTGCATATTTCATAAATTATTACAGAGCTGGGATTCGGTACCGCCGATTCGGTATTCGGTAGATTTTATTACATACCTACCGAATATCGATCGGTGCGGTAGATAAGAACAAAAGAGAAATTTATTTATGTATCTGCTCTGTGAATTTCTTCATATGCGTTTAGTATCGGACAATTTATAACAAAAGACAATAAGTACAAAATTCGTTATAGTTTTAGAGATTATTGAAATTTAATACATGTTTATTTTTATATAAAATTTATGTACTCAGATTTTGAAGAAAATGGAAGGCAATAGCAAACAAATTATTCCTTAACTGTCTTTTGTTATACGTTGTCGATATTAAATGCGTTTCAGCTCGGAGTTGTTTATTTATTTTGCAAAGTTCAACTTCTTCACAACAGGTAAGAACGCTTTCAGTTCTAAATACTGATTTACATTCGGTAGTCGTAGTTTGATTATATATAAATATTTAAGAGAAAAATTGTGTTATTGAATCATAAACTAGCATTATAGTAAAAATGAAAAGTCCCTGAGAGACCTAATTAATACATTAAAATTGGAACAAGGATAACAATAATAGCATTTGTGACAGCGGATGGGATCCAAAACTATGCTTTTAAATAAAAAAACTATTACTCATCTTATTTAAGTTTTACTATATATAGTTATATATCTATTTATAATATATATATATCTATATATATTATATATATATATATATATATAAATATATATATACATAATTATATATATATATATATATATAGATATATCTATATTTCACGGCCAAAAAACAGTCATATAATCTGTCAGCACCAAGGCATAAGCTCCGGATTTCCATTCCTTGTGATGGGACTCATGCCACTCTCGATTCATAGATACTTTTTATTAATATATGAAGTCTCACTCCCTAGCTTTAGTTCTTTCTGTATCTGCCTTTCCCAACAATGGAGGTCATCAAATACATCGATATTCAGTGCTTCAGGACAATATTGGGGTACGGTTACTTCGATCTCTACCTGAGCTAGAAACAAAGAGAAACACACTTCAACACGGCCATTGTGCTAACATTCTCACAAACCTCTCTATTATTGTACTTATTAGAGAAGAAGAAGGAAAAAAATATTCGTCATTCAGAGTGCTCCTGCCTTGTTCTTATTATTGTTATTGGTTACTTGATTCATCATTGCTTGGGATCAAATTTCTCGAATGGGAGTGGACGGGTGGCATGATTCCAGTCAATCTATTGGTGCCCCGTCTCGTCTCCATCCCCTCCTCAATGATCGGCGGAGGAGACGAGACGTTTGGGAGCTCCTTCATCATGTGGGTCGCTCCTATCACTGACTCGGCTCATGATACTGTTCAACGGGACTCGCGGATCTATTGATCTATGGTACGGACTCGTTAGGGATGGATGTGTTTATGGGAAATTCATTCATCTGTACGACCCGGGTAAGTACTTCAATGGAACTTCTCGTCACAAAAGCTAGTTCTTAAGACCTCTTAAATATAAAATAATTAAATCTAATATAAACGTTGACTCTTTTAGTATTTTATGAGCGACCTGACGAGGAAGACATTGAGGGCCTCGTTCGTCTGGGACAAGCGATCTACATATCTGGGCAGCTCTGGCAAGACATAACTGATGAGAGCGTTTTGCGCGTCATAATTTCGGTGGGCCCCGGAGTCCCTCGAAAATAAAACGGCACTAAACCTGCTTCTAAAAATCCCCTCCTCAGAGTTACTTTAAACTCTGGAAGAGCCCAACGCAGTATTACCTTCAACAAGGAGGGAAATTGCCTCATCTGCATCCAAGGAGGAGGACCGTCAACAAATTTCGAGGGATTAACAAGGCATACAAGGACATCTCGTGCGCTTTACTTCTGCT
>CP045901.1:18360935-18401471 GCA_013387185.1 Caligus rogercresseyi
TGCTTCAACAATTACGGTATTAATATAAAACCTATACTCAAAATTGGATTGTTTGAGTTTTTTCTTTCTGCGTACGCCGTGGAGTCTTTTAGGCCTCGCCCAACATCTTCCATTATGCTGCACACAACAAAACTTTTTTGAGACGAATGATAATATAATATATGCTATGATTCCGTTATTAATTTTGAGGGATGCATTTAGCATGTTCAGAGTTTATTATAAGTGTAGCTTCTTTTCGTAAATTTATAATTTTCCTAACCATTAGCCATTCACATCGTGTCATATCAACATACATGCAACATTTATTATACACACTTATAGCATATTCAACATAATCCTATGCTTGTTCAAATATATATCCACTAACGATAGGAAACATTATTTTCACTACCTGTTTATAGCATAAAAAATATATTTGCCTCAAATATTTATAGCGGATAGTAACAAACATTATTACTCGGTCCGTAGCTACGTTCAATAATCATCTCTATCACGAACTCTCGCAACCTCCCCCCTCCCCTAGAATATATTTTTTTGTAGTCTTCAGCTGTTAACCTGAAATACACGTTGTGTTTATGTTTATTACAAGATTGAGGTAGGCTAAGAAGGAACACGTGCGTCGTCGTCGTTCTTCATATTCTCACGTTTACCATGTCGGTTCAATACGCTCTTTCGAGCATGCATCGGGCTATGGACTCTTCAAAGTCAAGGAATTTGAGGAAATCACTACTTTTGAGGTAAGACTTTCTCAAGAGTTTTCGAAAGACAATGTTTAAATTGAATATCTTTATTATTATTTAGAGTGAAGTACTGCCTCTCTTTCGGATGTGTCTCGCTTCAACCAGATCGTTTTCCCTGGCCTCTTTCCTTCCATTTAAGACGGCTGCGGATGCACTCAACAACATCAATGCCGTATCCGAGGGGATTGCTACAGAGGATGCCCAGCTTTTCGTCAAGACGCATCTTCCAAAGAGAAGGGTTGTCCTGGGCGTCCTGGACTCTAAGCTGGGAGGTGCTCTTGCTGAGGCCTTGGGCATTAGGTCTCACACATCGGGATTGTCCCTGAGGTCTTCGAGGGATTAGATTCCATTTTCGAAGCTCGTCAAGGTAAATAGTTCATTTTATTTTGAAAAATGATTTACTCGAACTTAACTTCTCAGTGACAAATAGTTTCTTATATCTTCCAACACAGTAATTTACTTATCTAAGCGCCCACTAGCGTAATAATTGTCCTGTCATTAAATTACTTAAATCATGATAGTATTTTAGAGTATCTTATAATTTGCGTCATAGCAAAAAAAATTCAGGAATAAATTGTTAATTCATTCATTTATTTAACATAGAACCTCTGCTTATAGGACTGTCAAATGATACTCCGGTTTTTCTCAAACTCAAAGTAAATTCTTAAAGATATATGTGTTAAATTTTTGCACATCTGATTCTTATTTGTTGAATTAAATTGTACCTAATTGACTACCTTGTGGATATTTTACCATACTTTAATCGGTATTTTGAAGTGGATATTGTTTATTTTCTTTACTTGTTAGGACTTCTTGTCATTGAGTACTTTGTCTTGTAATTGACCATGTCCTCAACTTGGTGAAGGATATCCGAGTCCACTTTAAGCCTTAAAAAGGATAACTCATAATGTGTATAAAAATTATGTTGTTTTAATATGTTATCTATCATTTTTTGTATGTAAGAATGATCAAATGAACTAATAAGGATGGTATTATATACTTTGATAATATTTTGCTAGTCTCATTTAAGGTCGTAAATTTGTACAACTACTAATGAACTTTTGTAACTTCCCAGGGAATGACTGCAGATGCTTCAAAGAAGTCTCAGCTAGGTTTGGTCACTCCTACTCCCGAGCTAAGGTGAAGTTCAACGTCCACAAGTCCGACAACATGATCATTCAGTCCATCGCTCTCCTGGACCAGCTGGATAAAGACGTCAACACTTTGCGATGCGGATCCGGGAGTGGTACTCCTACCACTTCCCAGAACTCATCAGGATCGTGAGCGACAACTACACTTTGCCCGCTGCGTCAAGGTTGTTAAGAACCGAAAGGAGATCTCGGAGGAAACCCAAGAAAAGCTTGAGGCCGTCGTCATGGACTCTGCAAGGCCAAGCCATTATTGAAGCCTGCAAGTCCTCCATGGGAATGGATATCTCCATTATTGATCTCATGCACATTGAGCGCTTTCGCGGATCGCGTTATTGGGTCTTGCAGAGTACAGGAAGGAGTTGGGCGAGTATCTTCAAAAGAAAATGAGCTCAGTCGCACCAAATCTGGCCACGCTCATTGGGGGACTCCGTTGCGGCCCGCCTTATATCTCATGCCGGCTCTCTCACCATCTCGCAAAGTATCCCGCGTCTACCGTTCAAATCCTAGGCGCTGAAAAGGCTCTCTTCCTAGCTCTTAAAACTAAAGGTACGCAATATTTTGAATAAGTGGAGAAAATTAAATTATATATATAGTTTCCTAAGTTGCTCCAACTTGTTTTTCGGTCATAAAAGCTTATTTAAAAACCTGTGCCATTAATATGGTGTAATAAAAGCCACTTATTTTCATGACTATTTTATATCACAAAATAAATACTCTTCTCAACAGTCATGGAAAATAAATCAAACGAATCTTTTAGTTTCAAATTTATTGTTTAAAAGCAATGTTTCACACCAATTTTTAACCCCATAATTTCCTATCTTTCTATTATTATCTTCATAGGCAACACTCCCAAGTACGGCCTGATTTTCCATTCCTCCTTCATCGGAAAGGCCGGCTCCAAGAACAAGGGTCGTATCTCTCGCTACCTGGCCAACAAATGCTCCATCGCCTCTCGCATCGACTGCTTCTCCGAGTTCCCACGGACATCTTCGGCAGAAGCTCAAGGAGCAAGTGGAGGATCGCCTAAAGTTCTACGAGACCGGGACATTCCCAAGAAGAACGTCGAGGTCATGCAGGAGGCCATCGCAGCCGTTAAGGAAGAAGCAGAGTCCTTCAAGGTCGTCAAGAAGGAAAAGAAAAAGAAGAAGCGAAAGGCAGAGGAACTTGAGGAGGAGGAGCCACAAGAGGCTGAAGCCGTTGAGGAGCCTTCCAAGAAGAAAAAGAAGAAGGCAGAGCCGGAGGAGCCAGTTGCTGAGGATGATGAAACAGTCTCACCCAAGAAGAAAAAGAAGAAGAAAAGTAAATAATAAGCCAGTGGGATACCCAGCCGCCGCCTCGTATACGATGTATGATACATATTCAGAATTATGTAAATTATTTTAAATCCAAAAATACAGTTTTGCACATATTTAAGTAAATGAGCGAGCCATCATCATTGACTTCGTAAGGTATATAAAATACAAGCTATGTTTATATCATGTCTATGAAACGTTAGTAATCTGATTATTTTGACGTCATGAATAAGTATATTGCAAAATCTTCCTGCTTGCTTATGTAACGTCATTAAAATAATCGTTGAGTCAAGCATCATGGCAATAGAGATGTAACTTGTTTTTCAACATACATTGTATCCTTGTTTATGTTGAAGTTAAAGCGTGTGAGATGTTATCACTTTGAACTCATAATATAGACCAACTTTGTTTACGCATCGTATAATATATATTGATACAAAAGGGATTTACTAGATAATACGACTGAGGGAGGGAGAGAGGTCAGCAACCGCCACAAGGCTCCCCCAGAACGAGGTCAGTCGGAGGGTCTTCCACGTGACCTCGGAGTAGCCGGATGAATTGGTTGACCAAGATCAAAATGTGTTGGCTTGAGGCGATCGATCGAGACTGTTTCCAATCGATTCCCAATCTGTAGTCGAAAGATTTTGTCGCCCCGTTCCACTACTTCATAGGGCTGCAAAGGTTTTCTTGCAGCATCCCTGCGAACAAACACAAACCGAGCAGAGCTCAGAGCAGGGGGAACGTAGGTGTTAGGTAGGCCGTGAGCAGAAGTAGGGATTGGTCGAAGGTTTCCGACAGCTCGACGAAGGCGATCAAGGACTGCATCCGGTTGTAGCTGAGATCTGGGCGTAGGAAGGAAATCTCCTGGCACGATCAGAGGGGCTCCGCAGATGAAGAGCCAAGGTCCTCTTTTGGGGCTGTACGAATACCCAAAAGGATCCACGGAAGCTCGAGGACCCAATGAGGTCCGTTAAGTCGTGCGCGGAGAGCATCCTTGAGGTTTCGGTGGAAACGTTCCACAGGCCATTGGCCTGTGGGTGGTAAGCTGTTGTCCGGATTACATTGGAGCCGAGGAGGGACATCAAGTCGGCCCAAAGTTGTAAGGTGAATTGGGCGCCTCGGTCGGAAGTTATCTCTGAGGGGATACCAAAGCGTGCAATCCAATTTGACAAGAAAGCGAGAGAAAATCCGCGTGCTGAGGTGTCAGAGATAGGGACCGCTTCTGGCCTGCGAGAGAAACGATCGGCAATGGTCAAAAGATGTTGAATCCGTTGGAAGGCGGCAACGGACCAACAAGGTCGATGGATGCGAAACCGTGCATCCGGACTCTGAACTCTTGACGCGGGGCGCGGGTGTGCCTGTGAATTTTAGCTCGTTGACACGAGAGACACTCTCTAGCCCAAGTGGAGACTGTGCGGGAGAGACCTTGCCAAATAAACTTCCGTGATACAAGACGCCTAGTTGTTCGAATACTCGGGTGTGAGAGGCCGTGAATGGTGTCAAAAACTTTACGCTGCCAGGATTCGGGGACGATGGGCCTTGGAATCCCTGTCGAGACATCGCAGAGGATTGTGCCATTACCACCTGAGATTGGTAGATCCTCAAGACGAAGACTGGAGTCAGCCGAGCGATAAGCTTGCGTGGCTTCATCGTCAGACTGGGCCACAGCGAGAGCTGAGAAATCCAATCCGTTCGTAGCTGTCAGGGTTGCATGAACAGCTATTGGTCGTTCATGGGGCGATTTGGCAGGAAGATCGGGAGGGTTTCCTTCAGTAACGACTCCACGAGAAAGAGCATCAGCAACAGAATTCTGTTTTCCCGAAATGTGTTGGATGTCAGTTGTAAATTCCGAGATAGCCACGAGTTGCCGTTGCTGCCGTCCGGACCATGGGTCTGAGATTTTGGCCATGGCGAAGGTAAGAGGACGGTGATCGGTGAAGACCGTAAAAGGTCTGGCCTCGAGGTACCACCGGAAATGCCTGATCCCGAGGTGAATGGCTAGCAGCTCACGGTCAAAGGCGCTATATTTTTGCTCAGCAGGCTTGAGACGACGGCTGAAGAAGGCCAGAGGACTCCACTGTCCTTTGACGCGCTGTTCCAGTACTCCACCAATGGCTTTATCTGATGCGTCGACGGTCAACGCAGTAAAAGCGTGAAGATCAGGGTGAACGAGTAGGGTTGCTTTTGCTAGTGCCTCCTTGGCGGACTGAAAAGCTGCTCTCATCTCGTCCGTCCAATTCAGTATAGCTGAGCGCTTGTTGTTCGAGCCTTTAAGTGCATCGTAGAGCGGAACCATGATCTTGGCAGCGTGGCGTACAAAACGATGGTAAAAGTTTACCATTCCCAAGATTCCATGAGGCCTTGCCGAGTTTTTGGGATGGGGAAGTTTTTAATTGCCTCAACCTTCTGAGGGAGGGTGTGATGCCCGTGCAGTCAACCCGATGGCCGAGGAAATCAATTGATGGAACTCCGAAGACACATTTGGCCGTATTGACAACAAGGCCATGTTCTTCTAAGCAGTTGAACAGTGTGTTAAGATGAGTGAAATGGTCCTCTGGGGATGCACTTGCGATGAGGATGTCGTCTAGGTAGACGACGTCGAGTCCTCGAAGCACGGTCCCAAGCAACCAAATAACGTTCGGAGAACGTTCTCCGAACGTTAGTTTTTGGTTCGCAGAACGTTCCCCTGAACGTTAGTTTCGTTCTCTTAGTTATTTTTACGTTAGCATGGATGGTTTTCTTAACGTTCTCCGAACGTTCCCTGTTGGTTATATTTACGTTCTCCTAACTTCTATTTACGTTCCTCAACGTTCTATATACGTTTTCCCCAACGTTCTATTTACGTTCACTAACGTTATATTTACGTTCCTTTTAGTTTTAGTATTTTCCCTGTAGATATAATTAAACTTCTTGACAGTATTAAAATTATATTAGCGTTTATTTAACATTAAAACTGGACACGAATTATATAAAAGATTATAACATGTTATTTATAACTCATAAAATTATACAACATAAAAATAAAATATATAAGGCACAAAGCACATGCGTAAAACATTAATAAACATTGTAATGTATTTTTTTTTTTTGCTCTGGGTAAACATATTAGTACAATATCATAAAATATCAAATAAAGACTTTCATGTTAATACATTATTTCTGATGAATGTAGATTTTGTGTTAGGTGAGAGGGAAAGTCTTGGAGAATATTTTATGATCCTTCCGACAGTTGTCCACGTTCCTCTTTCTTCCAGCAGGGATTTTCAAGTTAACCCTCGTTTACTCCATGTTGAAGGAATGATCACTTATTGTTCTGAAACATAGAGGTTCGGTAGTTAAATACAAATATAACAATTACATAGGATAATTAAATAGTAGAAAAGCTTACCGCCAGTGTCTTGATAATTGAGGCAAGTCGAGGTATCATGGGCTTGTAATCCAACGGATGTTTATATAATAGTGAAAAAGTAACCTTGAGGATCCATTGTAGATGGAACTATTTAATGTTTTTACTGTAGGAAACTCAGATGAAAACTGATAGGTTCTTAAAAGAAATACAAAGTGTATGTATTTTTTGAGTCCTTACATTCAAGTCAGTTTGATTTGATGAGGCCGAAGTTTGAGCCTGTGTTAGTTATGGTCGTTTGTAAATGTTTGTTCTAATAAGAGGCTGTTTGAAGTCTGAATATGATCCAGCTAGAGTGGCTTTATTTGGTTGAACTAGCTCCTCTTCACTCCAAACATAATCTTCAACCACTTAAATTTGTGAAATAACCATAAGAGTCTGGCTTGTTTAGAACCCCAAATTAAATCCCAGGATGGACACTATTTTATATTCTCTTTCGTAAATTTTGATAAGGTTCCCTGAACGTTAGTAGGTAATCCACTGATTCGAACGTTAGTTTCAAAGTTATGTGAACGTCCCCGAACGTTTTTTTTTCGTAGTTTTTTTGTAGACCATTGAGGAAAAGACCCCGTTTTTTGCAATTTTTTTAGAACGTTCGTTTTTTTTATTTTCGAACCTAACCTTTAGAGACCAAAACTACGTTAGAATAATTTATGTGTTGCTTGGGGTGTCCATTAGCCACTGAAGGCTTGTGCAGCGTCTTTAAACCAAAAGGGAGCCGATGAACTCGAACAGGCCGAAGGTGTAGTTACTGCTGTCTTGGGAATATCCTGCTCTGATACAGGGATTTGGTGATAGCCTCTTACCAGGTCGACTTTTGGAGAAGATGCTTTTACCCACCAGGCGGGTGGAAAAGTCCTGGATGTGAGGCACTGGGTACCTATCAGGATGGTTACGTCGTTTAGGCGCCGGTATCACCGCAAGGTCGCAATCCCCTCCAGGTTTCTCGACCACATGTAGGGGAGAAGCCCAGGGCTGTTTGAGCGGCGCACAATGCCCATAGCTTCCATGCGGGCAAACTCTTCTTTTGCAGACGCGAGTTTACTTGGTGCTAGTCGACGAACGGGACTGTGTATGGGCGGGCCAGATGTCTCAATGAAGTGTGATACTCCGTGCTTGACTTTGGGCGTATCGAACGTGGGCTCCGTCAGCTAGGACGTGAAGCAAGGAGTGCCGCGAAGTTATTGGTCTCTGACGTGGCGGCAGAGATGTGTGTGGGACTCCAGAGGTCCGAATACCTGGAATAGACGTGAAGGAGGAGACATCTACGAGACGATTGCGGTGGATGTCGACTAGCAGGTCGTGGGCCCGGAGGAAGTCAGCTCCAAGAATAGCTGGGAGACGTCGCGGTGACAAAGGTCCAAGCATAGCGATGAGAGCCGAAGAGAAGTGACACCATGCGAGTGCCTAAGAACGAATAGATGTTCCGTTGGCGGCTTTAAGGACGGGGCCTTTGGGCGTGGAATCTAATGTCCTGTGTGGAAGCAGGATCACACTGACTTAGCACCAGTGTCTACCAGGAATCTACGTCCCGTCATTTATTTGTGAGTTTGGAATAGGGGATTTTTGCTGCCGGCCGCCAAAGAGGCTACTGACGACCGGCCGTGGCGTTTCCCGAACTTTAAACTTGCAGGGAGGTTTGCCTTTGGTGGCTTTTTCTTTGTGTTTCTGGTGGTACCAGCATAGATCCATTGCTCTTGTGATGTCCTCTGAAGGGGAAGGACGACGTATAGCCTGACTGGAAGAGCCGTCATAGGGCTCCTTGTTATCACTATTCTCTCTCCTCTCTTTAGGAATATTTATTTCATTATGAAGCAGGCCAGTCGGCCAGACAGAAGGTATTTATTTTATATTTGAATCTCTGTTTTTGCTTCCGTTCGGAGGAAAGAGAATAGTGATAACAAGAAGCTTGAACTCAATTGCACCCTTCAACATTCTCCCTTTCACACGCCCAATATTCCTCGACTTTCCATCTCTGAACATAATGTACCTTAAGAAAGGAGGAATGCCGAAGTACGAGGAATCCGCTGTTATGTTATTCTGAAAGACTGTTGAACAAGCCAAGTCTGGCACTACTGAATTTGCTGTATACTAAGGGTTATGTTTTTATTGGTGAAATATATTTAAGTAAATATCTGTAATTTCCAGGCTTGTGAACGGAACGCAAATGAACGGCGTTCAGCTGAACGCACGTTCAATGAACGGAACGCACACTTTTTTTTTGAACGCTGAACGTTGAACGCAAAAAAAAAAGAGTTCTGCGTTCAGCGTTCAATTTTTTCCAAACATTTCTTGGACTTTTTTTGGAAAACGTCATCACTTCACATTACTTTTGAATAATTATTATCACTAAGCAGTTCTTTTTTGGGAAATTCTTTTTTAAATATTTGAACGCTAACGGAACGCTGACGCAAAAAAATTGAACGGAACGCAGAACGGAACGCTAATTTTTTTTAACGCTGAAACGAACACTGAACGCAAAAAAAGCTGAACGCTCACGCTTACTAATTTATCATATACTTCAATGAGAAATGTGATACATAACCTGTATGAGTGGAGTTAAACGTACCAACCACAATTTGTAAATAACAAATAACACAGGTCAACAAAAGTCAACTTTAAATTTCCTCGGACTAATTTTCACTAATTATTATAGAGTTTTATCCACTGATTCCGAACATGGTGTTCATTTTTCAAAGTTAGTGATACATTCAGAGCAAATGGATTTCAAATTTTCAGCACTTTTCGATTCAGAGCCATTTTTGACATACAAGGACTGAAGTAAGAAAAAATAAATAGCAATGATTTGATAGAGCTTAGATCAAAGTACTCATTTCAATTTTATTTCGTCTCTGGCGCATTTAGACTTTAAAATATGTCATTTTGTGCGAAAAATGAATGTTTTACTTAGAGAATCACTGTTTCTCACAAAATTGTTTTCATGATTAAACTTCATATAACACATAAAGAAAAAAAGATCAAGCTTTAATTTGATATGCTTGGTGTTCCATAAAATGCTTTATTTTATTAAAGATTAGCAAATGAATATTTTTAATCCTCTCAATTTTGCCCTATTTTAGAGAAATTTATAAGTCACCCAGTAAGATAGAAAGAGAAAAAAACGGACGTCACAACGTAGGTAAACAATAAAGAGGAATTTTACCCCTTTCATTGGAATTGAGTGCTATTTACCCGGGAATCTTCCGAGGATCCAGGATTCTTAATTACGTGGCCTACCGGCTGTGCCGTCGTACACAACATTTGTGACAATAATTCTCCGTGACACAGCCTCAGATCAAGCATGGAGCAAGGAGTGGAACCTTAGGAGGATATGACTTATTAGGCGGGAATAATTTTAAACTAAAATGTCCCGCTGCATCTTTTGCATAGTTAATAAAAGATAAATTTTGCAAACGAAAACGTAACTAATTCATTTTTCTTCTGCAAAAAACGATGGATTCACTTAAAAAGGAGACTCCCCGATAGAATAGGCTAGTAGGTAGACAGGACAAGGCAATGACTCTCTCTCTCTCTCTCTCACGGGAGTCCATTCCTCCCTCCCTCCGGGTGTCCGACACGTCATCTTCTTTGATGCAGACGGAATAAGCCAGCCAACCAGCCTTAAGAAGAAAGGGGGGGGGGGGGGTAATGTCCTTCAGGGTCTGTCTGTCTCCGACACATCATCCTCTTTGATGCAAAGAGAATAGGCTGAGCACCCTCTGGGGAGTCATATCCTCCTAAAGTTCCACTCCTTGCTTGATCTGAGGCTGTGTCACGGTGAATTATTGTCACAAATGTTGTGTACGACGGCACAGCCGGCCGCCACGTCATTAAGAATCCTGGATCCTCGGAAGATTCCCGGAAATAGCACTCAAATCTATATTATAATTGGAGTTTGTCCGTCCG
This sequence comes from Caligus rogercresseyi, assembly GCA_013387185.1. Lineage (NCBI taxonomy): Eukaryota > Metazoa > Arthropoda > Copepoda > Siphonostomatoida > Caligidae > Caligus > Caligus rogercresseyi. The sequence goes on from CP045901.1 coordinate 18,371,431, forward strand.
GCTGACTTCTATAGACGCCGAAACTATAGAATCTAGAGATCTGAAATTTGGCACACAGATGCATCTTAACCCCTGTGATGATTTTGGGCTAGGTTAGATTCTGATCAGACCAGATTTACGTCTGTGAGAGGGTTTTGCGGTTTTCATGGAATTTTGAGGGTTCGGGCTATAAAATATATTTGGTGGGCTTTGGCCGTAGGCATCTTTTGTTACAAACAAAATGTAGGCCTAGCGGCCTTCAAAAGGCTTGGAAAAAATTGGTTGTCCATAGCTCTTAAGTGAGATGTTCTAAAGACAGAACGCATAATAAAGTTATCTGCATCTCAGCCCAAGAACCTGGATCCGGAAAAAAATTCGGATCCAGACCCTCCCGAACCTGGATTATGACATTTCCTTAACTTTTGATTTGTTTCCCATTTCGAAAAAAGCCACTCCTAAAGTATATCAAGAATAAGGTTTACAATCGGATCCCAAAGAAATTTCTCGGAAAACCGGACCAGCCTGTCGGGAAATTCAAGAAAACCTCTGGGGCGACGTTTTACTTCAAAAGGGGTTTTAAAGTCAAAATATACGAAATGAAGGCCTTGCAAAATAAGCTTAGGTTGGTTAAGTCAATATCCGGCCTCCGGGACATACTTGAGACCGGGATCCGGATTTCCCCCCATTTTTAAGTTTTCGCAATACATTTTTGCACAACAATATTCAGAATCGACCAGGGAGCAACTTTGATGTATTCAGTATCCGAATCCGAGGTCGTTAAGACCTTCAAATCCGGGATTGAATATTAGGTCCTATTTCATGGACGAAGCGGAATAGTTTTGAAATCCTTAATTTTTGGGGGCCTTCTGTGGGTTGTCTGTTGAGTTGATCGCAAAAGTTATGAAATAGTATCTATAGAGTTTTGCATTTTAATACGTTCGGTCGGAAAAAAATTAATTTTAGTTAGTAATTTTTTGAGTTTTGGCATAAAAAACTGGAATATGGAAAAGTGTTTTTTTCTCCGCTCCTGGGGAACTCACATATTTCAACTTGAGTTCATAAGAAGGAACTTAAAAAGCCTGACAATACATTATAAAAAAGTCCTTCTCAAGTGTTTCATATCTTTTCAGAAAACCCAAAAAACTAATTTTTTCAAAAAACTTAAGGAGGTTCTCCATGATTTTTGGCATTTTTAAAATATTTAAATTTGTTAATATAGTTGTTCCCAATTGGGGAGACTAATGCAAATGTGAAGAAATTTTAAAATTGGATGAAAAACAAAAAAGTTTTATTTGTAAGCATTATTTCATAGGTACATATGCTACATATATATAACATAGGAGTGGCTATAATGTTAGTTCTTTTTTTGCTCCCTAGGGGGTGCTCTAAATTTTTAATCTAACGTAACCTGTAACCTGGGAGACTTTTTATTTCATAATTGGTTTTTAAATAATAAAATACGAAATGAAGCCCTCACAAAAAAATGAGGTCTGTGAAATAAATGTCCGGCACCATATGACGTCATAAATTAACTCCACGGCATGGACGCGGAACTATTTTCTGAGAGGGGGGGCGGCTTTTTTTTGGGGAGGGTCGGGGGAGAGACGCACACTTACAGTATCAATGAATACCGAACTATAATGCAGCATCTTAATTGTTAAGAAAATGAAAAAGAAATAAATGAAATGAATAAATCAGCCTTTAGTAAAACACATAACACTAGGTTATAAAAACAGAATTCAGAAAAAGAACAGTTTGCACTCCAAAGGCTTTCACACTTTTCCAATATGCGCATTCATAATGGCCAATTGTGTGAGTCTTCCTGCTTCAAGGTATTGCGCAGACAGGTTTGCAATCTCGGATGCCGCGACAGATATGGGCAGGGCCAGACAGAGCTTATGAGCTTCTCCACCTCCGACAGCTGGAGCGGGTTTGGGGCTGCAAGGTATGCATTAGGGCTGTTCTTATTTTTCAAATGTTTGAAATGTTAGCGACTTTGAGCATTTTCTGTTTCTGGTGATAAAAGAAGACGACATACAAAGTTTGAACAAAATCGGTCAACATTACGAGGTCGCGCAACGAGGTCAAAGTTTTAAAAATTTAGTAAAAATATAGTTTTCCGCAAATTTCTTCAAAATGGTGGACGTTACAGACTTCAATAATAATTATTAATTTAAAGGAAATCTAATTTACTACCAGACGTATGTTTGATGTTTTTTAATAAAACAAAGTTTTCAGTAAAAACAAAGCAAGAATGGAGTGAGTATTGTTAGCTTATTTCATAGCTTTTTTGTATCAATTAACTTCACTCGCCTGTAGAAGATGACTTGTTCGCTTCAGAGTAAAATAGTACTTTTAAGTTTAGTAAAACTTTAGATGATAAATCCAAAAATGACCTTGGTTGCATTCTATCAATTCAGAATTCAGTACAATCTGAGTTTACATCATATGATTCAGAGCCTGTATTGACCTATAAGAAATCGATTATGAAAAAAATAAAAATAATGTGTTTCTTAGATTTGCGTCAAGGTATCCTCTCAAAATTTTACTTTATCTCTGACGCATACATAATCCATTATATGCGTCATTTTGTACGCGAGATAGGCTTTTTTTAATGTGCATATAACTCTCTACTTATTAAATTGACATGATTTAGTATACCAAAATATTAAAGCTGGTTACCAAGCTTTCATTTGATATGTTTGGTGTTCTATATATATATATATATATTATGATACAATATCAACAATGTAATCTATTTTTGTTTTTATCCTTAATGGTTTTAAGCAGTGCTTAATTTGTAAATCACGAGGTGCAGGAACGGAAGGTACATATGACAGCGCAGGTATGATGAGGCAAGCGGAGGTCCCGGAACGCACATAAAATGACGCTTAAAACAACACACAAATGCCACTTACAATGCAGTGGGACTTATTTAAGCTATACTGAAGGGATCTGTGTCTGTGTCACTGATTAATAAACTCGTCAATGTGTTTATAAAACATCAAATTCAAATAGGACCCTGCATTGCTGTCGTCAGCTACGCGAGCGTAGCTAAGAATAGCTTATTACCTCCGCCGAAGGAGGTATTGTTTTCACTGGCGTTTGTTGGTTTGTCAGCAGGATAACTCAAAAAGTACTGAACGGATTTGGATGAAATTTTGTGGAGTTGTTGGAAGTGCCAAAAGGAAGAAGTGATTAAATTTGGCATCTCTGAGTGCAGAATTAAGGCGCCAAATGAGATAAATAATACTAAATTTTTCAAGTTAGCCTACTCTGCCAATAGATGTCGCTGTGCTGTTAAATTGGGTGCCGGGAGCGTCTTCCTCTCGGAATTACCGTCTAGGGGAACCCTCTCTCTACGCCTCCCCAGTCGTGAAAAATCCGCCTCGGAAGGCTCATGACGGCGGAGGTTTGCACTCTCTGAGTGTATATATGCCTTTAGTTTGTTTGTTGTGATGATGTGATGTTGTTTTTGTGGGTAAAATATAAAAGAAGATTTATGAAGTCAATAAATGAGAATAAGTCTTTAAATTAGTCTTGAAATTGTATACTTCGTACTCAGTGTCTCAGTGGCGAATCCCTATAAAAACGTATCGTGTGATCAAAATATCGTTTATGGATGTTATCAAAAGAAGCGGAAGGTTGACTCTGAATGTCGTGTCTTTCAGGAGAGATGGAAAGAAAAGTATTTCTTTTGGGAAGTGGGGGGCAAACCTGTATGTTTAATTGGTTCGCAACAAGTGGCTGTGCCAAAGGAGTACAACATCAGACGACATTACGAGACCCATCAGGAGAAGTACAACGATTACACAGGGCAACGCAGGACACAAAAGCCAAATGCTAGCCTCATCCCTCAGAAAACAGCAATCCACTTTCTCAAAATGCCGAGAGACATATGAAGGTTCGTTTTAATTCTTCTCAAAGTCTTATTTTTACGACAACTGTAGCCTAGTTGTTTTCGAATGGGGATTTCTGTATAACATAACATTTTACTTCATGTTTAGGGGCAGTGAAGGCGAGCTATGTCATCGCATGGGAGATAGCTAAAGCTTCCAAGCCTTTCTCTGAGGGGGAATTTGTGAAGACGTGCATCACAAAGGCAGCCGAGCTAGTGTGTCCAGAAAGTCGACAAGCCCTAGCGAACATCAGCTTATCCCGACCTACAGTGACCGAGAGAGTGGAAGAGCTCTCCAGCGACTTGCACAGCCAACTTAAAGAGAAGATAAAGTCATTCATCGCGTTCTCTATTGCCCTTGACGAGAGCACTGATGTGACTGATATGGCCCAGTTGGCGATATTTATTCGCGGAGTGGATGCTGCCTTGAATGTCACGGAGGAGTTTGTTTCCGTGGTACCCATGACAGACACGACTACAGCTAACGACGTGTTCGTTAGCCTTGTCGGGGCCCTTGAAAATCTGGAGGTGGACTGGAGTCGCGCTGTCAGTGTGGCTACGGATGGTGCACCTTCCATGGTAGGAAGAAAGGCCGGGGTGGTCGTGAAGTTGAGAGAAAAGGTACGAGAGGCAAACCCAGACCAGGTATTCTGGAACTTTCACTGTATTTTACACCAAGAGGCGTTGTGCTGCAAAAGTCTGAAAATGGAGCATGTTATGAGTGTTGTTATTGCCACTGTCAATTTAATCAGGGCCAGAGGGCTTAACCATCGGCAATTCGATGCATTTTTATTTGAAAATGACATTTACCAGGGCCTTCCCTATCACACCGATGTGCGTTGGTTTCAAACAGTTCTACAAATTACGCAAAGAGATAGCCGAGTTCATGCAGGCTAAAGGGAAGCCTGTGGAGGAATTGGACGACCCCGAATGGATCAGAGACCTTGCCTTCTTAGTGGACATTACCGAACACTTAAACGTCTTGAATGTTACTATGCAAGGTCGCAACAAACTCGTTACCGAGTATTATGACAGTGTCCGTGCCTTTCAAAGTAAACTTGCGTTATGGAAGGCACAGCTCAGCCAGCGCAATGCAGCCCATTTCCCATGTTTAAAATCTCTCTCTGTCAACCATCAGAGCATGTTCAAGTATGCAAGCTTGCTTTCCGGCCTCATGCACGAGTTTGACAATCGATTCACGGTTTTCACTGAACTGGAAAAGGACTTTGCGCTTTTTCGCTCTCCATTCACGACGGATGCTTCCGAGGTCCCAGAGGGGATGCAAATGGAACTGATAGACTTGCAATGCTGTGCGCGGTTGAAAGATGCGTACGCATCTACTGGTATTGAATCATTTTACCTGTCTTTGCCACCCGAGTACCCAATTATCACTGCTTTTGCAAGTAAAATCCTCTGTATGTTTGGCACAACATATTTATGTGAGCAGGCATTTTCAGTAATGAATCTTAATAAATCGAAAGTGCGCAATCGCCTGACACATGGACATCTCAATGATGTCATGAAAATAGCCACGGCCCAGAGCCTGTCCCCCAATGTGGACAAGCTGGTGAAAACTAAAAGGCTTCTGGCTTCGACATGTAAAATGTAGCTGGCTTCCTCATGTTTCATAGTGCAGGGAAGTAATGATGGGGAGGATATAAAGGAGATGGTATGTGGAAATATTTGTGGGAGTTGATTGACAAAGTTAATGTGCTATCAGTTGCTTGTTGTAATATTTTTATTTTTATTAATTATTTATCCACTTAATATTTAGTCACCTGACCTGTTTGAGTACTTAACCTTGATACATATTTTGACTTCTTTAGGCCTTGGCTACTTAGCCTGGCCATCTTTGTATTTGCCTAATTAGGCCTGGACATCCAGATAATTTTATGTGCAAGTTGTCAATAAATTTGATGAAAGTAATTACAGTTTCCTTGTGTTATTTATGTGACCTAGTCAACTTGTTGTTTTAAAATATTTTAAATGTAAGTTACTGGCATACAGAGGTTGATGTTACACTGTTAAAAAGGGTAAATTGCTTTTGGCTGCCATATAATTGTATGTTTCGTTGCGAGGCTATTGTGTATTGCAATTCATTTTTAATGTACAGGCCTTCATAAATTATATCAAATAGCATGTCTATTTGTTTAGTGTTTGGTTTTGCCAGGCCAAAAGTGTACCGGTAATTTGGCCCCCCGAGGGCCCACTTGAAAACAATCTGGCCCCCTGACAGATTTCACCCTGGCATCCCTGCCTTAAGAGGAGTGCGATAGCTCAGTGTGTTAAGACTTTCAATGTTGAGGGCGCAGGTTCGATTCCGAGAGGGGAAGGTCATTTTTTGATCAACCTGAAGAAGTACTGGCTCGAATAAGACACACTACTAATCATTAACTGTTTTAATGTATATCATTTAAATCTCTGTATTGTAATTATTACTAAAAATAATTTGTTAAAAGAAGAAAAACTAACAGGACTCGTCCAGGACCGAAGGGCTTCATTTCATGTAATAAATTATCTATGTTATTCGTGTGCGGTAGTACTCATTTATTAATTGTAGATTGAAACATCTCGTTGGAAATATATTATTCGTCGACCGAGAGGATATTTATTCACAACCTCATTCATAAGATCCTAGGATGATTAATACTAATTTCAATGCATATTTATATCCAGTCGGATGCAATTCTATCAAACCTTAAACACAAAAAATCCCTTTATTGGCTCGACATTCGAGTTATTATGAATCCCTTACAACATTCCTTTTGTCTTTTTTTTGCCTCAAATCGCCATTCGAGTTATGATGAATCGAAGAAATATTCCTCTTGACTTGTGGTTATCAATAAAATAGATAACTATTAGATAGTTTATACATCAAATGTAGATTTCTGCTACTGATATATGTCATTTTTATGTGATAGAATTGTGGATTGGAACACTATTTTTTAAATTACAATTACGCGTCCCGTCCTTTAAAAACCCTTTTTGTAACCATTATTCTCAGTAACATTTAGTATTCACCAAATATGTTTCAGATCAAACATTAGATGCACAGCTCTAGCTAGAATAAATGACCACGACGTATTGGAACAGAAAAAATCATCTACGAGTCAATTAAGTACCTCCTACCGTCTAAAAGGAATAAAAAATAACAATCTCTGGATTAAGATCATGTAATTCATCTCCGATAAATGATCACATAGTCCAAAGGTTCAAATTATTACTAAATAATATTTAAATCCAACGAATGCTGCATCATATTTATAACCTTATTTATATTGGTTATACATTTAGGAAGTTTATACATGAAAGTAATATAATTCCATGTTGAGGATGAGCTATCCCGCAGTCTTCGTTCATATCCTCTGCAAGAGATTCAGTCTTCCCAAATTCATTTCCATCATGGAAGAACCGATGTTATCTTCCTTCGAAATACTTTTACGAAATATATTATTTTAAAGTAAGTTTCTCTCAAGCTTTAAATCCTTCCATAAATAATTTTACATTATTTCAAAGAAATATGTTTTAACACAATTAAACAATCTAGATAATTAGGACTATACCTTATGAAATTGGTCATTGTTTGATATCGTTTTATCAAACAAAATATGCATTCGAAGTCTTGAAACATCTTTCATATATATTTCTGAGGTATCGAGTATATAATGTTCGCCACTATCCTGAACGGGATCACTTTTTAATTATTAAAGCAAGGACGTTTCATGTTTTTTCTTCTCTTATTTTCTTCAACCCAATTATTTTTAACTACGATATTTTTGCCTTGAAATGAAAATTTACTCATCGAATGTCAGTAGAAGTCTGATGTATATATATTTAAACAGTGCCAGCTGACTTTCTTTTTATTTATTTTCTTTCAACCAATCACGTTATAATATTATTCAAACTTAATCTTTCGTAGTTTTGTATGTTATTAACTAAAGTAATCCTTCGCGAAAGCAACAAGATACTAAATTTGACAAGGACTATCTTGCTAGCGAGACTTATAATTAAGGAATAAAAAGTTTATTTTCTTCTTGAAAAGGGACGATCATCTTATTGGAGTTACGTTTAGTTGAAGAATATAATTATAATAATTTACAAATGTGTGTCTAAATTTTTTAAATGTCGCGAATAAAAAAATAGTGTTCATTATATTAGGACTTAATTATGTATTTTGTACGCATAAGCATCAGTTATAAATATAATGAGATTAGTAATTATATATATTCTTAAATTATGGAATAGAAAAAAAATCAGACTTGTTCATGTAGGAATCGTTTTCAACCATTAACAAACATAAATATTTTGACAACTATATACATGGATGATACTTTATAAATAGCTTAATAAGAGAAAAAAATGAATAATGATAATAATTAGTCCAGAATTCAAGCTCAAGGAATTGGGTCTCTTGGCTTACATAGGAGGACGACTGACTAAACGTTAATAAATCCATCGATGTGCAAGGAAAAACCCCGTTTGCTTCTGGAAAACCCATGACTCATCGTGAACGGATCATTTTATCGTTTAATATTAATAGTGGCTCTTCTTGATTGGGAGGATTTTAGCCATTCCATGTCTATATTTTTAGAATGACAAAAAACAAGCAGCCTCTCATTAAACATGTCTTGCATATCCAATTCTTCAGTTGAGTAGATTATCTGCTTGACAAAAAGTTACTAACGTAGAGAAAAACTAGAGACATATAAAAGTTTGCTTTCAAAGCAAATTCAAAATGACAAGGTGCGGCAAGTATAGAATACAAGCTTAAATCCTGAATGAACGATTTAGTGAGAGCCACAATGACGATTTATTAACATAAATGAGAGGATATTTGTCGGAGGAAACCTTCTTAGTCTTGATATATTAATTTCCTCTTTTTAAAATGTTAATTGATATATTAAAATGCTGAAGAAGAATTTCTACTTTTATATGGTAAATATGAAATTAAATTTCATAAATCAATAGTAGATTTACAGAAAACAATGTCTACAGGGAGTAAAGAGAGGAATAATCACCACCGACAATGGAAGGTGTTCCTTTCAAAGTTCAGCAAAAGTGGCGATCCACTATTTGAGAATTATGACAAAATATATTTAAAAACAACCATTGGAAATTCTTTTCAAATTTATAGTAAAAAAGTATTAATTTCCTTATAACGATCCAAAATATTCTTATTCTGCAACCTCAATAAGACTTGGGTATATTCTTCACGTGGAAGGTAAATAAAAGAGCTTCCTAATATACAAGTCCAACCAAAGCCTTTTGGTTCATTTAATTTCTCGAATAAATCAAGAAATAAAAAATATTAATAATCGAAATAATTATTTGTAACGGGTTGATCAATTGTCTTATAAATCAGCAGAAATCTTCCAGATCATTTCAATGTAGTCTACTTAGAGTATGACATATAAATCCTATCACACGGTTTATTCTTCAAACGAAAAGGTATTAAATCTAGCTTTAAAAACCTGTTTCTTTTATAAATCAAGAAATATTATATTGAATCTAACCGAAATTAATTTTGATGATTTTGTGCGTTATCCTCATAAATTAGTAGGAATCCTCCAGTACACATTTTAATAGAGCTTACAGATCCTTTTTCTTTGTCCCAGATCGTGACCTTAATAGCATATTCAACAATTTAAATGAATAAACTGTTGGCATTACTGTAGTTTTTGTTGTTTCTCCTTTTCAAATGATTGAGGAGAAAGTGTTTCCGAAGGGCGTGAACTTTGTTCTGAGGTTTGTTTACAAATGACGCAAATAAAGCGTCCATCATGTCCCTCAATGATGCGGCGACTGATATAGTCATCGATGCGCTCAAGGAGTCCGGGCTTTTCCCCGATGAAGAGGTCGTGAGTTTTAGTGATATGAGTGATCAAGTGTTTTCGATTGTCGAAGGTGTCTCGGGGCCGAATGCGACACACGAGGCACTCAAAGTACTTTCCTCGACCTCCGTGAATGCTCCGCTTATTGATAAATTCTTCGATTTCATATACAAGCTCCTGAGTCTCGGGAGAGTCATAATCTGGAAAGTAAGTATAAGAAATGGAAGGGGTAGGAAACTCAAATCAAAATAAGGCTTATTTTTCTATTTATTTATGATTTTTTTTAAGAAACAAAAGGTATTATTCATATACGCAAAACAATACCGCGTTCATATCGCTTTAATAAGATAACTCTAATGACGCAACTTTTATGCACCCGCCACGAAACCTATAGGTCATTAATATGCATGCGTAATTTATCGCTGAGCTGCAACAATAATATCGGTAAAATATTTGAGTCATCCCAAAAATAAGGTATATTTTCTATTTTGTGTATCAAAAGGTACCCATATATGTATATGCAATAATAAGAGTTAATATTGTATTGACGCAACTTTTATGCACCCACCGCGAAACCTATAGGTCATTTATAAGCAAATATTTCGTCAACAAATCGTTTTCATAACTCTCCCAAAAAGAAGATGATCATCACTTTCATCTGAGACAATATAAATACTAAAAGTCTATAAATGATAATTTATAAGATAATGAGAGGGTCAATTCAAGTTTTTATTTGTTTATATTTCACACAAATAGTAAAAATATATATAAGATAAATCATGACTGTTTATATCCTTATATTACACCATGTATAATGACAGCAAAGCATTATCATTTTCTTCTGAGACGACATACATACTGACGAAAAAAACTATCATATTTGTCTGAGACGGCACACATACGGGAAAACGTTATCATATATATTATCATGTGAGGAAAAGGTAAATGCTCTGTTTTAAAATATATTTACAAGATAGTAATGGGATGGGGGATAGGTATACAGTAAGAAACACAAAGGATACACATATCTTTTTATTTTATTTAGAAAATACTACAATGCTTCATGATGAAATGAGTTCGCAGTGCCGTAGAGCCCTTGACCTTAAGGACTTTCCTACATATCATACATGAGCTCTTCTCTTTATCAATGTAATGATGTTTTTCTCAACGAGCTTATCAAATCTCTCGATAGACTCCGTTCTATTTTCAGAGGTGAAGAAGTGTGTTATGTAGTGCCCACGGGCGTTGAAGCGATCTCGGAGGGACTTTCCACATAGTAAGCATTGGTAGCCAGCTCCCCGGAGCGAATACTTATGGACTCAAAAAAATTTTGTATTTCCTCACAAATGGATGCCCATTCGTCTTCATTGGCGTTCTCGTAGCCTTGCGCAGCAGCATCCTCGAAGTCATGAGCGACGTCTGTGAAATAATAATAAAGAGAAAATGGCAAGTCTCATCATGATGTCAGGATCAACATCTCTACTATAGCTGAAATGCCCTTCTTTGAAGAACATTTTTGTACATAATTAAAAGTATTTTTGGTGTATTGTTTGTAAGAGAGGCTCTTGAATATTGTTTCTTTTTTTAGTATGTATGTTTGTGCGACATTGAGAGCAATAGAGATGAAAGAAAATCACAAATTGACGAATACATGAAACACTATGTCAACATCAAAATTAATCCATAGTTATAATGTTTTTGGGGAATTTTGTTAGTGTTTGGGGGCTTTCTGGTCGTGTTTGAGAATGACAGAGAGATATGGTGGATAGATAACAATAGAGAGAAAAACACAGTTTGCGTCTCGATGATGAATACACGGAGAATTCTTCTTCAATATTTGAATCCATCCATAGTTTTGAACTGTGTTTCTTAGGTTTTTATTTATATAAATACTGTTTGTGTGACAGTTATTTATATATCAACAAAGTCACTAAGAGGATACACACAACACTTTTCTACATCCAGTTTCTTCCAAAGTTTATGATACTGAGAGATGTGGGACTGAAAGCTGTTTTTGGACTTGTAGGTAGACTGGCACTCTGGGCATTTATATATTTTCCCATCTGCATTGTGACGATCCGAGAAATGCCGGCGAAGATTGCCCCTTTGGCGAATCACATTCCCACAAATCAGGCAGAGAACTCCAGAAGCAGTCGTGGTCACTCTATTGCGTCTATAGTACTCGAAGTCCATGTACAAATCTATAAAGGAATGGAAGGGCATGAAGGGAATCGATGTCTACAGCAGCTTCAACAACGCAATTCATACACAAAAGTAAAAATCGTCGACCCACTCCCTCTAAAGCAAGAAACCATCCTTCACAAGAATAAATTCGCAGTAACAATATATTTTTTATAAATGTACAAACTATTTTATTCATCGGAATATTATAAACATAATTACAGCATGTGTAAACCATGGAATTCATCATCATCATAATTGGATACATAATACATTCAAAAGAAGGAAATAAGAGCCTATCAAGGACTTCTTTGTAGGAAAATATACATGTAAAATGGTAAATATTACAATATTTAAACAACAGCTTGAGTTATGCAGATTTCCTATGCATTAAGTATCCCGTTATCTTAAAACAGATCGATGAATATTAAGCATGTAAGAAATATTAAGAACACTTTTTTATGGACTCATTAAACACACACACACACCTCAGGATCTTATTCGATGTTTAATACTGATGTGTGAGGCCAGTGTATTTTGGTTTTATAAATTTTCCCACAGAATGCACAGTAATATCCTTGAGTGGAGACATGCTTGGCCTCCACATGATTCCGGGCATTCGTGACCTGACACCCGAGTCTCTTTCCACAAATTATACACTCGTACTCTCTTCGACCCTCCAGCCAGTACCAGCAGAGGAAACCCCTCCCAAATTGTCACCACCCTCCCGAACAACTAGCCGAATATGGGAATCCAATAGAGACTGCAATATCCCTGAAAGAAAGAGGAGAGGCCAGCGTATGAGACGAAGAGTGAAATAAATATACACAACACACAGTGAAAAATCCTTGCTTATTTATAAAAATACTATAATTCAATTAATATATATATATGTATGAAGTAATAAATATATAGATGTATATATGTGCGCGAAAGATTATTATTATTATTATTACTAGTATTATATAATTAAAATAAATAGATATTAAATATTTTAAATGGATGATAAAAAATATATATATATATGTGTGTAAATAAAATTGATTCCATAGATTGTTCGAAAGAAATGTTAGTTTGTTTGTTTTCTTCATCTCCTGTGTGGTTGTTTTTCATCATTATCTATGTCGTATGGGGAGCCATGAGCTGAGTTTATTGTTCTTGAGGAAATCTTATATTTATTGGGATGGTTGGTTCTCATGTGTCGCTGCCACTGGTGTCGCGTATAGGAAATCTGTGGGCAAATGGGGCAGCTCATTCGAAGTGAAGATGTCTGGACTCAATGTGCTTTCTCAAATCCGAGCTCTGATGGGAAAAGTGCCCGCACTCCAGACAACTGTACTGGCTTTGACCAATGTGAACTGTCAACTTAGAATCTCTCGATCCAAGTCCTCTATGGAAAATATCCCTCCTCCTCCTCCTCTGCCTCCTAAGTTATAAAACAAAACAAAAATATAAATGTAGTAGTAGTATATTTTGATGGAACTCTGGAAGGTGGTGGTTGTAGTGGCCAAGAATGAGAAGAATGAGAAGAGGAAGAGATTGTTGTAGAAGAAGAAGAAGTGGTGGAAGTAGCAGTAGTAGTAGTGGAATTGAATTAATTAATAATTTAGTCCCTCATCATTAGCTAAGTGCTTCGAATCCTCATCGCCCCCAAGTCATAATAGCGTCTATTAAATATCTAATTGATATAAGAAATAAAATTCCATCAAACAATGCATTAATATATATATATATTATTTCTTCTATAGTATATATTTTTGTTATAAATAGAATTTATTCTTTCACAAATAACAGAGAGAGAGACCCGAACAACAAGAAACAAAAAGGTGTATAATATATATATATATAATATATAATTTTCTTATTAAAGTAACATTCAACACTATAAGAGAGGCATATAAGAGAGAAAGACATGGAAAGACTTTTTTAATTACACAAATGAGTAGAATGAATAAGCATAGGAGATTGACTTAGGGCCTTGTGTGTCCCAGAAAAAATATAGATAAATATATATTTGGCTTTTTATATAAATAAAGTAAGGGAAATATAATATTATTATCGTTATTATTTAAAAGCATTCCCCAAATTTGAAAGGGAGAGATTTCTGACAAAAATTGTTATTGAAGAAAAAAAAAATGTAGTCCCAAGTATTTAGGGGTATCATATTTTTTATATAGTTTAGGGTGTCCATGGTTTGGTGGGATTATATATATATATATATATATAAACACAGAGAGAGCGAGTTACAGACACACACACACACATTTATGCATAGAAGGTAAACATAATTAGATATTTTGTGATGTGGAGAAGTAAATGGGAATGTTTTTATGTTTAGAGGAGAAATGCTTTCTTAGACTATCTCGAGTCTTGAAGAGTGCGTTACATTCCCGACACGAAAAACCATCTGTCACGAAATGTTTGGCCTCCACGTGGTGTTTTAAATTATTTTTGTAAAGAGATTCCTTTCCACATTTAGTGCAGCGGTACTTGGAGCCCACCTTCCGAATTAAGCGAATCAATTGCTCATCCAGGGCATCGAAGAGTTCCATCCCTACAAGGAACAACAACAAGTAGCTATTGGTAATGTGTGGTGTTGAAAAACTCTTTCATTGCCCATATCTACTCTTCGTTACATGATCCTTATACGAGATTGGGGAATAAAAACTAAGGGGGGTGGGGGGTGCTCGAACCCATCTGAACAACGACGATGCCTTAATATTCATTCTCTCTAATCCACATCATGATTTAACATTAAATAAGGGATCAATCACACAGATTTCCAGACGTGGTTGCTTGAGAGAAAGTCAGCTGCATTGTTTAAAAAAGGACGGGCCTTATCAATCGCTACTCTTCATTCGTAATGAGTGTTAAAATGGAATAAACTTCTATAAGGAGGAGGGAGTATACAGAGTATATAAGTACCTAAAATAATAATAAAATGGTATATGCTGTTATGATCACCCCTTCCATCATTTGTTACATAAATACTCATTCCGGCATTTAGCATAGCGATGGAATAAACCCCTCAATGAAGTCAACCCGATATAATACACATTATTCCATAAATTCCACATCCCCTCTCTCAACCTATGCATCAAAATGGCGGCAGTAATAGATATATTATGAAATAATACACCGTGTCCAAGGCAAAAAATAAATATTTTGCTTTTATTGTAGTAAGTTTATATATTATATAGAATCGGAACAAGTATCTCTGAGCATTACTCTCGACTCACAGGGGGGGGGGGGGGATTCGGGGAGGGGTAGGTAATAATAGAGGGGGCCTTTTTCTTTGATTTAAAATAAATAGGTAGATATATGACTTTTATATAATATAGATATATATATATGCACAATATAATTTGAATAAATTTATATAAATCTGAACTAGTTTGAGAATAGGAGGAATATGAATGAATCGTTTGCTGGATTAAAAACGCGTGCACGAAGCACAGAAGTAGTAGTAGTAGTAGTTCATCACAAGTGCGCTATAAGTGAGCTAAGGAAACTGACATTTTAAAGTTACTTTGTTTGTAGTAAGGAGTAGAGTTTGTTGAAACATAAGTTTGATGAAGGAGTATTTTTTTATGAACACTAATAATATGTAGCAATTAACAAGGAATATATATATATATATGTAATTATTTGTTTAAACTATGGTAAAAGTATAATAAACGTATTGATAAGAAACTTTATAGTAAGTGTAATAATAAATATATAGATCTATAATTGATGTATGTCGTAATGATCAGAGTATTTTAAACATGTGTCATAGATAATAATATATATAATTTTTTCTCTCTCTCTGAAGTTTCTCAAGTAGAAGAAGTAAGTTGTTGTATAGGACTTTGTTTTTTTGAAGCAGTAGTAAAAGTGTGGTGTTTATTTAGAATAATATTTGACGTAGTTTGATGGGTGGTGTTATGACTAAGAAGGAAAAAGGGTTGTAGAAAGAAGAAGAGATGTACATAGTAGGGTGTAGAGCAACCTCCACGGATGGTATGTTGTTGTCGTAGTAGTTGTAGGTTATGTATGTGTGTATATCATATCTAAACTCATATAAACAATTCTTTCTTTCTTCTCTGACGATCAACGGCGAAAAAAGGAGTAGGTTTTTTCAATTTAAAGTTTTTGTTAGGCAGTTGGATGATGATGATGATGAGGAGACGACTTTGTGGAGTGTCTATGCCTAATATGTTCTCTCAAGCTGTGCCTAGTCTTGGAAACGAACCCACAAAAGTCACAAATGAAGCCTCTAGTCGTGACGTGCCTGGCCTCAATGTGTCTTCTTAACCGACTTCGAACCGTGGTAGAGTATCCACACTTTCTACAAGTAGAAATACCCGGCGTATCATCCATGACATAGGTATCAATCTCTCGCTCGAGTTCTTCTAACAATCCTGCAAAAACATGGAAAAAGAAAATAGACACACATTACACAATTGAATGACTGTCTATTTTTGGTCGGCTTTTTGAAGAACTAAGGGGTAGTATGTAGTAGTAGTAGTAGGAGAGAGGATGTGTGTAATTGTGTGCAAGGCAGAGAGAGAGAGAGAGAGAGAGATGGCCAAAATGGCCGCTAGACTGCTGCAGAAGCTACTTGGAACATGAATGAATAAGAAACCCTGGAATATTTATGTAAATAAGAGGAGGAATGGATGATTTCTACTACCACGTATCAGATCCCACATCATTTTGATGGACAAAATCAATTAAATACTAATAAATATGGCCGGATAAGTCGGTTGTATGTATGTATTTATGATAACAAAATGGACTATATTATTATTAATTGTTGTTAAATGCATGGATGTTTATTAAGCTGGTGGTAGTCATATATATCTGTGCTTCTTGATATAGTGCATTTGACGGCTATGTCGTGTCTTGCATGAGGCCTGACAGAGTGAGCACTTAAATCCTCCCGTGAGCAAGTGCTTGGCCTCAATATGTCGCCGAGCATCAGTGCGGCCCTGAAATGACTTTCGGCACTCCACACACGTGTACCTGGCTCCGTTTTTTCCTATAAAGGCATCAATGAGTGCGTCCAGTTTATTATCCTCTTTCTCCTCCTCCGTCAAGAGGGATCTCCTCTTTCTCCTCCTTCATCTGTCTCAATGGCATCCAGAAGTCCTGGAAAAGGAAGAAGAAGAAGAAACTAAATGACCAAGACGCCAGACAGACAGACAAGAGAGAGATAGTTGAGATGACACAAACAGAGGTGGAGGAGGAGAGGAAGAGACGTGATAAAAGACACATGGCTCTGGTGAGTTGAAAAAAGAAGAAAAAGCTCTGGTAGTAGTAGTAGTACAACAAGTAGAGTTTATTTTTTTATTGATTCTTGGTGAAAATGACGGGATCGGCTTTATGATTCCTTGATTTATGACATTGGAGACTGTTTCGTGTCTTATATTTCTTTCCACAGAGCTCACAATGGAACCCGCTCGTGACGAAGTGCTTGGCCTCAACGTGTCGGCGAATGTCCATGAGTCGGGGGCTGGAATAGGGACACTTCTTACAGACGTAGCCACTGCTGCTGCCATTAATATATTTGGCAATTTCGACATTTAAGGCACGAAGATACTCTGGAAAATTAAATGACGAAAGTCAGAGAGTGGTGAAAAGGAGATTATGGACCCAATAATGAAAAGTTGCTAGCAATACGACATGATCATGAAGAAGAAGAGGATAATCCAAGGATTTAGAGAGAGAAGAATTCAACAAGGCATAAGTTTTTTGGATGGCTTTTATTATAATACGGCAACAACATAGCAATAGATTAAAAATATATATATATATATATATTTTTTGTCATCAAAATAACAAATGGCATGAGTAAGAGTGATGAGGAGTCTCCAGAGAGGAAAGTTAAACCAAGAGGCTTTCTTCGCGTGTGACATTGGATTATAAACAGGTGCTGAGGAAAGAGGGGGGGGAGGAGGTTGGTGTTGGTTGCTGTTGAGTGTTGATGAGGTTGTCCTTTATTTATTTTTTGTACAGAATTGACACACACACACACACAAAGGCATTCACGCACGCATAAACACAGAGGAGGACAGATTATCATTATATTTACATATCATACATCAGGTCTTGCTGCTGCTGTTTATCAGATTCTCTTGTTCCGGAAATATAAGGTGTGGCATTAGTGTGCTTGGTGCTAGTATGCACGGAGAGGCTATTTCTAGTTTTAAAGACCCGAGAACAGAGTGTGCATCGGAAGCCATCTGTCTGAATGTGTTTGGCCTCTATGTGATTTCTGAGGCAAGTGCGCTGAGAGCTTGTCTTTCCACATTTCTTACAAACAAACCTGATGCATTCCGAATAATTAAACGATTTATAGCACTATCCAGAGCTAGAATGGCCTCTCCTCCTCCTGGAAAAAGAGAGAACTTGGTCTAAGAAATTGGGAAATAATAATCTATTTGTGGGCGTGTGTGTGTGTTTGTGTCAGTGAACTTATTGTATTAAAAAGAAGCACAGCACCACCAACACCTATGATAGTGGCAATAATAATGACCCCCCCCCCTTCCTTGTTTCTATCCTTTAACCCCCCCCCCCCCCAATTCTTCCTTTAAAGGCCTCCATAAACCCCAAGCATAACAGAGTGAGAGAAAATATACACTATCAAAATATATGTATGTGTCAGCCCCCCCCCCCTCTTCTTTCACAAATACACTTGCATAGAACAGCGTTTCAGAAAGCAAGAGTCCTCCCCTTCCCCCCTCTTCTTCAGCACTCATCCTCTTCTCCTTAAAAAAAGTATTCTGAAAGGCACAAATGCAAGGACGTTGTTGTCTTCTTCTTTTTCTTCTCCAACCTTTCTGCACACCAAAGAAGCAAATGCATTGTCTTCCATGCTTTTGAAAATACAGACGCCTTCTTTTATTTTTGCTACTCCACATATCATCATCATCATAGGTGGTGCAGCAGCAGCAGCAGCGAAATAAAAATATCTACTTCTGATAAAAAGGGAAAGCAAATACAAGAATACAAAGAGGAGGAGGAATTAAAATAATGGAGTTGTATGGATCTCCCAGAGTGGACGCACTGGGAGAATGGAAGGGAGGCTAAGCAACAAATATGATCCTCTCCACCACCCCTCTCTCTATATCAACGAAGCAACCTTTTTGCACAATTCAGAGGACTCGACAACTTATGTTTTTCAAAAAGTGGACTCCCATCTATATCCAACACCTAAAGAAAGTCAAAGTACTCCTCCTTATTGTTCAGTTACCATATAACTCTTATTGAATTGTCGGCGACACATTCTATCTATAATCTCAACATATTCTGCATCCATAAAGGAAAATCTAGCCGTAGAAACGAGATAGTTCCTCGTTTACTCGACTGTTCATCCGAAAATAAGACGACAGTACTGTCATCAAGTACCACCAGACTCCTTCTATTTATAAAATGATTATATAATATCAAGCATCCTAGTAGTACTTACTTTTGATCAGATTCCCAAGACAGAAATGTACTTTCTTGATCATTCAGACATTGTTTTGTTTTTTGGGATAGTTAATATGTCAAAATGGATAAGTCACAGTCTTCCTCTTCGAACACTTAGTTATTCATAGACTGACATGATGATTCATATGATCCTACTACTACTATAGATTGATAACAGTCATACCATTAATATGAAAGTATACAAGTAGGTATATCATCATCCACCTTGATAGATCTGTAGGGTGGGCTTCTCCCAAGTATGTGTGGTGTATGTATATATGGTAAAATAAGTAGAATACAAGAGAGAGAGAGAGAGGGTTGTTGTAGTTTGGGTCGGTTGTTGGTTGGTTGTTTGGGTGGGTGTTGTATAAGGGGACGTTATGGGTGATGCCTTACCTTTGTTTCCATCAGCAGGTCCCCACCAGAGGGCCCTGCCACTGCTGTGGGAGCCAGTCCTGCCTCGGAGTAGTTTCCCATTTCTCCAGATTCGGATCCATAGTTTCCATAGTCCTCATAGTTGTCTTCCTCGGCGGCGTAGGGGTCTTCGGAGAGGTCTTCGTGGTGTGAGAGGGCGACGTCCGGCGTGACGACCATGGTGCTCCCGCCTCCCCGCCAGGCGGGCCCGAAGCGGATGAAGACGGGTGCGAGGAGGAGGAAGAAGATGGAGGGTGATGCCCAGTGGATACGGAAGAGGAAGAAATGCCAGGCGGTCCGGATGAGGAGGCGGAGACGGCTGAGACGTCCTTGGGCTCCGACTTGAGCCTGGAGGCCAGTGAGGAAGGGGGTACCTCTTGGATGTCATCGTCCTCCTCCTCCAATTCTTCAAGTGCCCGCTTCCTCACGCTCCGAGGCCCGTTGTTCCCCGCGTGGAGGAGCCCCGGACTGCTGGAGGCCTTCGAGAGCCGTGATCGCTTGAGGCTGGGTGAATTGAGATCTGGCTTGAGGTCCAGGACGTCCTCCCCGCCGGCGGGTCCCCCGCTGTTTCCGCCGCCCTGGGTCAGACCCTTGATTTTGAGCTCCTCGGCCACGGCGAGGAAGTTGTTGAGGTCTTCCTGCGTGACGTTGACTTCCCCGTTGTACATGAAGCAGAGGAGGGACTCCAGGTGGGCGAATTGGATCCCGCGTAGGTAGAGCAGTGGGTGTGCATGGGGGATGGACTTGATGATGGAGCGGAAAAAGGGGGAGCAGGCAGAGAGGATCACCTTGTGGGCCTTGATCTGCTGAGACCCGCAGGCCAGCGTCACGTCAAAAAAATCCTCCTCCTGACGAAGCTCGGAGAAACCGTGCTTGATGTTGGACTCAAAGTCGTTCCAACGAAGGCAGAGACGCTCACAAGAACCCATCTAGGACAAGGATCAAAGGATCAACGACTCAGAGATTGACAAGTCAAAGAGAGAAAGAGATAGATGGATCAATGGATGGATGGATCAACTCACCTCTTCTTTCTGTCTGTCTGTCTGTCTGTCTTTCTTGCTTGCTATGGCTCTCAAAAGAGTCACCCTCTATCTTCCTGTCTCTCAAAGGGTAGGATTAGGGCGGAGGGAGATGGGTCGCCCCGGATGAACAGCAAACAAACAAACTATACGACGTCGAGAACAACTCCGGGAGGACGTCAGAATCAAGATGGGATCTCTTCATTCGACAAGGACTCACTCCATACTGAAAACAACTTTAGGAGACAGTCTTTCTCTCTCTCTCACTCTCTTTCTCTCCCTCTCCCTCTCTCTGTCTCCACCTCTCCCAATGCCACTTTCTCTCTCTCTCTCTCTTTCTCTCCAAATAAAGGCGTGCAGTTTTTCAAAATGGCGTCCCCATCATCCCAGAGGAGCTTCCAACCAATCACAGAGTCCCTATGTGTAATAAGGGAAAGGAATGCTCCTGTCGTCTGGCGTTGTGTGTTGTCTCAGATTCTGTTTGCCTTTCTGGAATGAACCCCAGGTGAATAATAATAATACAGTGTCTTCTTCTTCTTCCGCCTTCTCCTCTTCCTGGATTTGTGGAGTTCAGGATGTGGAAGCTATTCAGGAGCAATGAATGGGGGTGTCTTCGCCTCCCCAATCAAGAACCAAGAATGCACTTGTACTCTTGAAGGGACTCTTTTGTGCATTAAATTAGTGTGCGGTGTTCATAAAAAGAAGTAAAATGAGGTCACTACTGCGCACGAAGGAGGAGAAGAAGAAGGACAAAGGAGAAGGGGCCGATCTTCTTCTACTTCTTTTCGTGTGTGTAATTGCTTTGTGTCCCGGCCTAACTCCATAACTCGAGAAAAAAATGCGTTTTACCCCGCTGCTGCTCTCTTTTTAATTTTTTATAAAGAGGAAAGTAGTTGACTTTTTTTCCTTCTTCTTTTTTCTTCATCCAAAAATGCAAGGCAAGAATTTTGCAGTCGAGGGAGACCTTGCTTATGAATTTTTCTTCCCTTTTTTCTTGCATTCTGGCCTTACTCACACATTCCACACTGCACCGCGCTTCTCTTTCTCTCTCTCTCTTGCACTCAAAGTTCAATGACACCACAAATGCACACTAGGAGCAAGGAAAGAAGAAGGAGCCTAGCAACATAGTACAACAACATACTCTTCTACTTACTTATTACTACTACTACACCACAAAACCCTTCTTTTTATCATACATTCTCCTTGCTCTGCACATAATACTATTTCAGCGTGTATCTTCATTCGACCTTGATCAGACAAAGGGCAGATACTGCATTATATGGATGCTTCCTTGTCATATCTGCACATATTTTAAATAATAATAATAATATTGAATTCAACTCTTGATGCATAAATAAAAAAATTCAATCAAAGTCAGTATTGGGAAGGTTAAATATTTATGTCTCTCAGAATGCCTAGGCCTATTGCTGCACTTTTTTATCATATTATTACGTCAGCCAAACTGAATTTCTTACAGCTTGGTGTATTATCAACACTGTCTGAGGAACGAAGTTCTTAAAACGCTTGCATCGCCTTGGAAAGAGATGATCAGATAAGGGATCTCTCAGAAGGGATTTGTGCACCTGTTACAGGGGATATTGGAACTACTTTATGGTACTTTACAAGCCTGGCTACATTAATATCTCCAGGGAAAAGTCATACAAGTAATGTTTGAAATGACGTCTTGAATAAAATGGACAAGAAAAGTCTAGAAAGAAATGGCTAAAGAAAAAAGGGATTAGGAAGAAATGATCTTAGTTAGAAAGAAAAATGATGACTCGTGAAAAAATGACCTAATGCATGAGTAGGCAAGAATTTGAATGTATTACAATGAAAGGATGTACAAATATTATTTCGCATATAAATTGAGTAAATAATACCAAACATAATTGTATCCTTTGTAATATTAGATAAATAATTACCTTGTAATTCACTTGGAGCATTTTTTGCACGCGTCCTCATTTTTTTTTCTATATGAATTATTTCTTACTAGGCCATTTTTTCTTGAGGTATTTCTTTCTAGGTCGTATCTTCATGGTTAATTTATTCTGGACACTGTATAAAATATTTGTTTGTTATAATAACGATACAGTTAACAAATAAAACTTCAACCTGTCGTCTCTGCAAGGAGGGGAGGAAACGCCGATCCATCTCATTTTGACTGTGCTCGCACCGTAAAGGAGATGTTCCAGCTCGCAGAGGAGTCCAAAGCCAAGAAGACACCAATGGAAGCTCAATGCTTGAAAATATTCTACATTTTCTGTAAATATAATTTATTCAAAAATAAAGATCTTAGCTCCTAAGTAAACTTTCACCGGCTGATACCGGATTAAGTTCCGGTGGGTTTACCTAGGAGTTAAACAAACAAACAAATAAAATGCACTTCAAATAGTTGGAAACCAATAAATAAATGAAGAAGAATATTTGTCTTTTCCTATGGACCAATATCACATGGTATTAGTTGAAAAAGCAACCTCTCTTACTCAGAAAAAATAATGTATTGTTTCATCAGATCGCCATCTTATATATATCATTGAATGCACAATCGACTTAATAAATATGGAAAGATCTGCGTCTACGCCAGCAGCTGATGAAACAAAGAGGAGACGGAAGGAATTATTATCATTATCCCTTGACCAGTCGAAGTATGAATACCGAGTCTTAAGGAATAAAAAAAATACTTTAATAATTATTTCCAGTAGTATCTTTTTAATGGACTAACAAAAATATATACATCACTGAGTATTTAAAGCAAGGTTTCCTTTTTTCTTTTCCCAAGGCTACTTAATTGTCTGAACAAGAAGAAATGACAGAGAAAAATACGGCTTAAGAAAAAATGGACCAGGAAGATAAGACCCAAGATAGAAAAGGAAAGTGATAACGAAACATTTTTTTTCCTTTTTTAAGGACTGGACCTGAATGTAGATGTCCTTGGTCCCAGATAAGGACCGACAAAACACTAATCCTTTTATATTTTATCTTCGGGCCCCAATCCGACGTGTATGGTTATAATTACTAAGCATTACTGTTTCCCGTTAAAGATATACAACATCTGGCAATGTGTATGATGGGTAATGACCAAGATTTACTGTTTTCCTCCAAAAGGTATACAACATAACCCTTTTCCTATCCCTGTCCATGATGCTGCCACATGCACAAACGCTTAAAATCTCATAAGCAGCATAATTTTCTGTTATATAGTGAATATATATAATTATTCTTTGGAAGAAAAACCTGTTTTACTCTTTGATGATGGTACCTTTGAATGAAATAAGATTCACATGCAATTTGGGCTTTGAAGAAATATATTTTATTATAAGTAGGCTCCAAAAAAGGATAATAGAAGTAGTCTGTTGTGGCAAATATATCGTATTAGTATTAATTCGCATAATATCACCCACTTTAATATATTATTAGTTGGATCAAGCTGGGAATTGTTCCATATACTATAATGGTTGTATTTCCCGCCATTAGTGAAGTACTCCATAACAACTAAGCGATCTGATTGGTTGATACATTATCTAAGAGAGCATCAGCTATTATTATCATCACAATAGCTCTCCGTTCTTACCTTAACTCCATATATGGGCATCTATCTTTCTTAAGCTCTGTCTCTTTAGTTTTAGAATGAATTATAATTATTAATTGGGGCTTGTATCTGCATCAGGTATACAGCATCACATTCCTTTAGGATAGGGTACTACTTTAGAAGGTCAAAATAATAATTGGTGCAAAGAAAATAAAACAAAAATATTCAATGGAACAAAATGATATTAGGAAGAAATGACCAGGAAAATACATTTTAGGAAGAAATGACCCAAGATAGAAAAGGAAAATGGTGAATCGTGGATAGAATGATCCAAATGCATAGGAGGCAAGTATTTTAGTGGAATACAACTAAGTATTGATAAAATACGATTTCTCATATGCATTGAGTAAATAATGACAAAAATAATTTTACATGGTTAAAGTGATTGTGTGTTCTTAGTAATTGATTGATATTGTTTATTCGATTCCGCTTTGGTTCTTAGACTCGACCTCAATTCGTACTCTTATGTAGATCCTACCCTCGAGTAAATATGGCAAAAAATATTTTAGTTGATAATTATGGTCAAATGATATCCTCGTTGTTTTTGTTATTAAACGAGGCAATGCATTGTGTGGACCATTTTTCCATTCATCATCATTTTCCTTTTCTATCTTGAGTCCTTTCTGGTTCTTTTTTGTGAGCCATTTCTTCCTAGGTCGTATTTTCCTGGTCCATTTCTTTCTAATATCATTAAATGTATACCAACTCATAGTAAATCGAAGGGTAGTAAATTATTTAAGGGGTTTGTATCAAAGGCATAAGAAATCATAATTCTTGGGACATACGTATTTGAAACCGACTTATTTGGGCAATTATTCAGTTAGTTTGTAAATATATGGACCAATAAACCTAAATATTAAATTTATATCCATCAACCCTAAAATATATTTATCATAGTTGATTTTAAAATAATTGTAAAGAACGACGGATTTTCATATCATGAGTCTTTTAAGATTGATTTTATTTTGCTCAAAGTTTCATCGATTTTTGAACAAAAAAATATATTTATAACTAATTTATTTGGCTTCATTGGCATTCCAATCAGGCTTGTTGATCGGAGTTTTTTCTGATCGGCAATCAATAGCGATATTTGATCGCTGATCGGAGTATCGCAAAAGGTCCTGATCTTTATATCTTTTGATCGTAAGAAAATCACTAAAAAATAGCGATCCGATCAATTTCTATAACATAACTAAAAAAGAAAAAATGTTTGTAATAAGATTTTGAGACAAACCCTACATTTCTTAAAACTTAACTAGCTGTCACATTGATCAAAATCCATTCCCACGACTAATATTTGTTTGGAAAACACAAAATACAGACAGCCACTAATGGAAAAAGCCAGTGTGTGCTATCCTGATATATTTTTGTCCTAAAATATACAGACAGACGTCATTGTTTTGGAGCTCATAGGCTATGAGAAACATTTATTCTGGCATCTCCTGTCTTAAATATGCAGACATATGTCAATTGTGGAGTCAGTGTTGGAGCTCATAGCTATGAGAAACAATCTTCTGATATTTGTGTCCTAAAATATACAGACAGGTCAAGCGGATTCTGAGGAGGACTAGGCAGAGACTGGGGGACGAAAATTTTGTGAAGCAACTTCTACTTATGTCTAATATAGAAGCAAATGAAAAATGATCTGAGCAAACCTTATATTTTTTTATATGTACTTAATTTTTGATATAGTCGGATATTGTAAATATAAAAAAATGTAAGCAAGGTGTGTCAATTGCTCATTTAAAAAGGTATGTTTATATCGGTATAATACTTAATATATTTAATTTTATTATTTAATTTATTTATTTTGGTGGGTGCTTTGGACTGCCATTTAGAGATGAATACTTATAAAGATTTGACTGTATATACATTTAAATTTTTACTTAGAATTAGTATTACATTGGTATTTTTTTGTTGATCGCAATTAATTGATCAGATCGCTGATCGCAAAATCCCTGATCGTTATATCACTATATCGCAAAGAATTTCTGATCGCTATTTTTGATCGGATCGCTATTTTTTTCCTGATCGCTCACAAGCCTGATTCCAATGGATTGGATGGTCCACAGTAGATAATACTGAAAGGAATACAGATCTTATCCCTTATCGTATTGTTCATTATTTGATTGAGTGATGACTAAAGCTCAGGCTTGTGAATGCCAACTATTATTTAGGGGGTAATAATTAGTGTTGGTCCTTATCTAGGACCGAGGACTTTTTGTCAGTCCTTACAAAAGGAAAAACTGTTCCATTATGATGTCATACGCACGTTATTGTTGTCAACATTTCTCCATGCTATGAAAAAGAAAAGTCATTTTATGAGGAAAGCAACATCTTTAATTAGCTGATGACAAATATTACACAATAAGCAGGCTTGCGAGCGTTCAGCTTTTTTTACGTTCCGTTCAGCGTTCAATCACTTTTTTTGCGTTCCGTCCAGTGTTATCTGTTTTTTTGGCGTTCCGTTCAGCGTTCAATTTATTAACCCTTCCTGGGTTGTTTTGGAACCCCATTGAAAAATTATGAACTTACGTTATATCTATTGAACATTCCAAAAATCAACTATTCAAGTACAATATGATGCACCTTGGGCCCTTGAGTCCCACCAACCACACTAATGAAGCATGATGTTTAATATATTCCGCCAACAGTGAGGATATCTATAAGAAACCCTTCAAAATTAAAGAATGTAAAATTGTAAATGATATATTTTTAAATGATCGACCCAAAAATAGCTAACACCAGTTCTTTAAGTCATCATATCAATAAAAACGACTTCCTAAAAAAGCGTTAGTTCTGATTCGATTGTTACATTTCTATTTTACAAAAAGCTGATTTAATTCTTTAAAAAACGAACCCACTTACGTTTTTACCATTTTTCTTTTAAGTAAACATCCTTATTATTATTTTTAGGCCCCTATAACCTTTCCATTCTAATAGTAGGAATCCTATTGCTCCTCCATATATTATTTCTACGTTTATTTTCTTCTCTCCATCAAAAAGGAGAAATGCAATAGTCCCATGTATCTAAAACATTTAAGGCCTTTGTGGTTTATGTTGGACGTCACCAAAAGTGTCAAATGTATTTTTTGTATGAAACAGCAAACTATTATCCAAAAAAAACTGGGGGACAAAAGACATGCCCCTTTAAAAATTGTGAACCAATAAGACTGGACTCATATGTAGAGACACCCAATAATACAGTGTACAGGATCCAATCACATCGTCAACAGTTAATATACGTAAAAGGACGCCCACAAATGCAATTTTGTGCCCCTCAAACCCCGGGGAGTCTAAATACTGTGGTATTGGGTTTCAGACCTACCACCTTCAAATAAGATATACATTGCAAACATCTTAGATTTCATTTTCTTCCTCAGAACTTCGAGACTCTCCAGTAAAAAAATGGGACTGAACTTAGTCTTTCACCACAAAAATAATATTTGATATGTTCTTTTTGCGTACCTTAGACAAGGGTTGAAATCCCAATACGTAATTATTGTAGCTAATACAACGCTGAGGTCCAAATATCATTTGAGAAGTTCCCTATTTGTATATTACTGTTGATAATGGGTTTGAAGTCCCAAAAATTCCAGCGTTTGGCTCGTGAGATCCAATAATTCGATGAGAGCAAAAAGGGATTTGAGGAGTTCTTTGCGCGTATCTTAACTGCTGGCGATGGATTTGTAACCACATATCCCATTATTGTGGCTGGTGGGCTCAGATGGTCCAAAGGGTTCGTAATAGCCAATGCTCATTAAAAATCTGAAAAATGTTCAAACCCTTCATTATAAAAAGGACATATGCTCACAAGACATATGCATTCAACTATAAAATAGACAAATGTGATATATTTAATCTTTATTACAATAAACAGTTTGTGAACGGAACGCAAAATTGGACGCGACGTTCAATGAACTGAACACTTAACGGAAAGCAACTTTTTTTTAACGCTGAAGTTGAACGCAAAAAAAGAGTTTTGCTTCAGCGTTCAATTTTTCCAAACATTTCTTGGACTTTTTTCGGAAAAAAACGTCATCACTTTTTTGGAAATTCTTTCTAAAAAAAGTCCTCACTACGCACACTTTTTTTGGAAATTCTTTTCTAAAAAAAACGTGTCCTCACTACGCATTCTTTTTGTAAATTATTTCTAAAAAAAACGTCCTCACTACCCATTACTTTTTTGTAAATTCTTTTCTAAAAAAACGTCTCACTACGCATTACTTTTTGGGAAATTCTTTTCTAAAAAAACGTCCTCACTACGCATTACTTTTGTGGGAAATTCTTTTCTAAAAAAAAGTCCTCTACGCATTACTTTTTTGGGAAATTCCTTTTCTAAAAGAAAAAACGTCATCACTCTTTCTGGAGATTCTTTTCTAAAAAAAAACGTCGTCACTTTTTAAAATATTTAACGCTGAAAGCTAACGGAACGCTGAACGCAAAAACATTGAACGGAACGCTATTTTTTTAACGCTGAACGGAACGCTGAATGCAAAAAAAGTTGAACGCTCACAAGCCTGCAAATAAATAATATGAAATACACACATCTTACACAGTAAAAGCTTGTTACCATTACACACTTAGAAACATTATGGCTTATATGGCATTTAAATGGTTCACACTTTTAACACTTAACTTGGATCGACATAGGAGTAGTCAGTAGACAGGCCTTCCTTGCAAACGAATGATGTTTGCTCAATGCAGTGCCAAGCGGACCCAGTTGTTGCCTATTTTTCTATAGATATTGTAATGTAGCCATCTACACAAAGCTTGTCTAGTCTATGTTGCTCTATATTATTGTCTGAGTAATTATATGCTTCATTGAGGTCGTGAGCATATCTTTTTTCATTGATCCGATCACTTTTGTTAAAACTCACAAAGCTAACTATATAAGCACATAACTATTTTAAGGAAAAAACCATCCTCCCATAGGTAAGCTGGATCTCAATCCCAATTTCGATAATTATAATTCCAACAACATGGTTAAAGTGTTCACAGGAATGGACTGAGATGTGTGTATTCGATTCCTCATTTGATCCAATTAATTCGTACTCTTAGATCATACCTCAAGTAAATTATGACAAAAATATATGTTATTTTAACAATTATAAATAAATGAATTCCTTGTTACGGTTATTAAACCAAGGAAATATTTCTTTAGGCCATTTTTTCCATGCATCATCATTTTCAACCAATCTTGGTCATTTCTTCGGGATCCATATTTTTCATGGATCATTTCTTCCTAATATCCATGAATTCATATGGGCAGAAGTTCAATTGTGCTGTCCTCGTATTTTTTGTTCAGAAAAAAAGATGTGAATACAGCGCCGGTCGACTGACCCCTTCGATATTAGGAAGAAATGGCTGTAGGAAAATATGACCTAGAAAGGAATCGTCCAAGTATCTAATACTTGCTACTCATTCATTTGAATCATTTTCCTTTTCTATCTTGGCCAATTGCTCCAGGTGGCCATTTTTCTTGGCCTTTTATCCTAAGCTGTATTTTCCTGGTCCATTTCTTATGGACATCAAATTCCTGAATTCGGTTTATAGTATTCCATATTTTATCTCGTATTTCGTCATTTTTGCATATTTAGCTGTTTTTGTTCCATATTTTTAGACTTTAGAACTAGTTGTTTTAATCCAGATTTGCCGAGCCCCAGTTATCATAT
>CP045901.1:18407078-18427189 GCA_013387185.1 Caligus rogercresseyi
AATCAAATATTGTTTGTTTTATCTATATTATATTTGTAAGCAGGATGGGTGAATCAAATATTGTTGTTTTATTCTATATAATAAAATTGCTGTTCACGTCTTCATCCTTTCCCCTCTGATACCCTTTAGAGAATACTCTAATGTTTATTTAAAATGAAATTGCAAATGAACCCCTCTGAATTGCTAGCAAACGAATATAAGTATATTTAATTAATAAATCAACTTGTATTTATCTTGGACCGCAACAAAAATATATATATATATTATATATGTACATAAGTATAGGAATAACAAACCCCACTCCCTTAATGGCAGTTAATTCCATAAACAACTTGTCAAAATGGTAATTTCTTTTGCTTCTCAAAAGTCACAACAGGGGAGGACTGCAGCAGCAGTAGCAGCCTTTCAAAAAAGGGAGGGAGGAAAAATCAACAAAAAACTTTTCAATTAAATTTACTTCGTCGTCTATTTAGAAGATGGAAAGAGAAGAAGAAAAGTTTATTTCGGCTACTAAATATATTGTGTACATAGTCACATATATTATCTAATGCCATATACACAGTTCGAAATTATTCGTCATCCATCATTGTCAAATGACTTTTCATCATCAGGAGAAGGTACCTTCTCTAGGGGTAAGAAGGGGGGGTGGTTGGGCCTTCACGAAAACCTTGCTGTGCTTTGCTACTTCTTGTGATTTATTTGGTTAAAATAAAGGTTGTATGCTTTGCTTGCAAAACATTACTTATTCGATTAAGTAACTATTCAAACCAAGGAACTATAAGAGATTACAATCCATGATTGTCTAGGAAGTTTCTACTTCGAGAAGAGATGAGGGGCATTTAAATATCAGCTTCGGCGAGATACGCCATTTTTGACCTTCATGGAACTACGCCATTGACTTGGTGAATTTCAGCTGGATGAATTTCTGCAGATTTTTTATCATCTAAAGAAAATTGTGGGACAATAATTTGGCTTTTACAATCAAATGTTTTATTTTTTTGTTTAAATGTTATATTATTTTTAGTTTATAACTTGTCAACATTATTTAGTATTCATATAATGCCACTTTTTTAAGACTTTGATATATCTTTATTGTAGTAGGTATTTGGCAGGTAGCCTAATTTAAAACTATGATGTTTATTTATCTATATTCTATACACAATTCTACTGCCTTTTTGACTTTGTATCCCCAGTTACAAATGAAATAAAGACCTTAAAAGAAATCATACAGTTTATACATTGAATATCATTTTAACAATACCCCTAAGGCCATTGACAGGCCAAGTAATCCATAAATATCAAAATTAAGTCAATTTCTATACTCTCTCATGTAATACGAATGTAAAAATATTTGAGGCCTTTTTGATGTTGCTGTGAAATTATAGTATCCGATTGATTTAAACGGTCATTTGGATCATCAAGCCTATAGACGACCCCCCCCTTGCTGTCAAAGACAATCTTGTATTGAATATTTATTATTTTCATTGATGTTGAAGTTATGAGAGCTAATTTTATATTTTATAATATCAATAGTGGAAAACAACAACCATTACATGATCAAAATGTAAGTTCTGTTGATATTTAGTATATTATAGTTAATAAAAATGAAAAGTTTTTCATATATCGCATATATATTGCGTACCACGGATCCAAACGACATCCTACACGGATCCATATCTGCATCCATGAAGTCATAAAAGGACTTATACTAATTTCGTTTACCCACTTATATATTTATAGTTTAGTTTTAAATATCAATAAAAATAGTTAAATCTTTTTTTCTTGATTTTAAAATCAACTAGAGGCATATACACTCAGAGAGTGCAAACCTCCGCCGCCACGGGTCCTTATGAGCCTTCCGAGGCGGATTTTTCACGACTGGGGCGGCGTAGAGGGACGGGGGAGAGTTCCCCTCGACGGAAATTCTGAGAGGAAGACGCTCCCGGCACCCAATTTAACAACACAGCGACATCTATTGGCAGAGTAGGCTAACTTGAAATATTATTAGTATTTAGCTCATTTTGCATCTTAATTCTACACTCCGAGATGCCAAATTTAATCACTTGTTCCTTTTGGCATCTCAACAACTCCACAAAGTTTCATCCAAATTTGTTCCGTACTTTTTGAGTTATCCTGCTGACAAACAAAACAACCAACCAACAAACCACGCCAGTGAAAACAATACCTCCTTCGGCGGAGGTAAATATTGATTTCATAATCTTTGATACAACTGCAAGGATTTATTGTAGGTATATTTGAAACCAGTCTTGTTTTGGTGCCCTCAACCGGCGTGCCATGGTTCGAGTTCTGACCCAAAGGACGTCCCATGCGGAGGATTCAGACCTATAACAATCAAATCATAAGAGTTTGTTAAATCATTTTTTTAAGTGGACAATTGTGTAGCTCAGTGTTAATGAACAAAAAAATTGTTTATCATTTTAAAGCGTGCTTTATTTGATAGTCATACATTGATTATACATGAATAGATTGATTCAATTTAAGTATATTTGCATATTGATGTTTAGGACATTTAACTTATTGGCTCTCTTTCATTTTAGGGGAATAGTCCGGATCTATTCGACAATATATAAGTAAGTAATAAAAAAATAACCTTTGTATTTCAGACTTAAGAATGACAAACAGAATACATTTATCCAAAGATGATTTAGTACTCGAACCGTAGTTCATAGACCAATAAGCACTACATACATTCAAAGTGGTGTTATGCTGCTTTTTTAGCTTTTAAAACATTGGATCACATTAGTGTTTAGAAGCACAATAATATAGCTGTTCAAAATGTAATTTTTGTTTGTTTGATAAATTCCTGAAGCAAATGATCCAATCAGCTTCAATTCAATTTAGAGTGTTTTCTTTTCTGTCAAATGATATAATACACTTTTATAATTATGATACTACACATTCTTGGTAATATATATTTATATCCTGGCATTATTTTATCCTTCAGGAAGAATTGTTATTAGGTTTTAAGAAGATTTAAGTATGTGGTATATTAAAGCCAGTTTTTATGAACTGGTTTATGTTTATTTCACTAAGTACTTAATGTATTATCGATTAATCACCCTAGAGTTTCATTAATGGTTATGTATAAAAAATTTGTTCAGATAAAAAAATATATTTTAACTTATCTTTATATACTTTCAGAAACTGTCAGGATATAAATCATTTCTTATTTCTTAATTAACCAAGAAAACATATCACGAAGTGCATGGGCCGTAAATAAATTTTCTGATTGTACGTTTTCCTATGAACATTTTAGCAATTGCAAGAACCAGTGGGTAAGTCTTGAATGTTGCTCAACAAATATGTAAAAAAGTAATAAAGGAGGAGCTTCGATTGTCAAATAAAAATATAGGGTCATTGTGTTATATATATATTGCTATTATTCCTCATTCTATTCTATTTTTTTGTGGTTGATCCGTTCCTATCGATATTTCCACTCTTGGTAGAGGTAGTTTTTTGTTAAAAACATCACTAAACATAAGGTTGCATCCTACAACTACAATACGTCCTCAGCTAGGTCATTATCTAATCGATGCGTTATATATATATATATATATATATATATATAGATATATATATATATATATGTAGATATTATGCAGAAAACCGTTTCAATTACATGGAAGAACGCTTCAGGGTCATTGCACTCTTTGACCATCGTCGGGAGGAATATGTGAATAGATGTATGTAGATAGGTAAAATGCGATCAAGAATGATATACGAGGGGGACCCCGCGGTTATTAAGAGCTCAACACGAACCCTCATTAATATATTTGTCAAATTTTATTTTAGTCGGACAAAGAGAATAATGAATTATTTAGGGAGGGAGAAAAAATACCCGATTTTCATACCGTTATATATATAGGTTATATATAAGATATATATATATACTATATATATTTATATATATATATATATATAATTAGATAGAATATCATATATATATATTATATATATATATATATATATATATATATGGATAAACTACTTTTTGTTTGCGTGATCATAATATAGGTACATTATTTAAATCCAGCTTTTAGAAAGTGAGTCCCATTGCAATTGCAGCTAAGGTCCATTTATTACAAGCATTATTTATTGACTTAGAAGAGGGGTATGGACCTTATGGATAAGGATCTACAGCTTTTCTAAATATGCATGTACGAACATAAAAGTCCAAGGTAACAACTCCTTCTATGACACTTTAGTGAAAGTGACTTTTGGGTGTCATAAATCAAGTGTGAATTAAAAACAAGGATTTCATTGTTTAATACTAGAAGCTATTTTTCGCTCCTATTATTGCAAAGTTCTTTATGTTTTAATGTAACTAGATCCTAGTATTGTTTTAGATTTTTTTGTTTTGATGGTCTCTTTTAATATCTATACGAATTTGTTTAAAGTCATATGTGGCTATTGTTGTACTTATCATCCAATATGCTCCTTGCATTCCTGTGACTGTGCCCTTAGTATCATCCATTCTGATGAATATTTCAATTGTATTTTTTCTGAAAGTATTGTTTCAAGCTTCTAGGCTTAGATTCTTACTATATATATATATATATATATAAAACATCTTATAAATTAACAAAAACATTTAAATACATATTCATTATAAACTATAATAACATAATGAATATGCAACATTAGTCAGCTAACTAAAGAATATAAAAATATTTTTCTTTTGTTAATATACCCTTTGTCCTTCCAAGATCTTTTCACTAAATGAATCAACTATGAAAAAGAATCAATGTCCACATGCCTGAGAAGATATAAAGTATATTACTTAGTATTCTAATAGTATTAATGTCATTTAAGTATGATTATACAAAATATAAATATTGCTGAATGCTAAGAATTGTTTTGAAAAATATGTTTCATATATTCTTGTAATTGCTCTATTCTTCTTTTGTGTTTTACTCAGAAATACGTATTTTTAAGGGACTGCGTTAGCTAAGTGTGTTAAGGGGTGTTCAACTCAACTCAATGTTGGGGGGGGGGGGGGGTGAATGCGAGAGAAGAAGATGTATTTATGTCAACTTTCATTGATAAGATCCTAGGTTCGATGGACTAATGTTTTATAATGCATATTTCTATCCACATGCATGCTGCAATTCTATCGAACCAAATAGGTAAAATAATAATACCTGAACGCCTATTTATGCTTTCTTTTAGTGACAATTCCTTCCGAATATTTTAGAACTGAAATAAATGAAAAAAGAGTCTTTATGTTATTGGAATGACTTCATTTGTTGTTTTTTGTTCGTTATTTCTTCGTGACTTCTGCATGCTAGTTTGGATTTCTTCTTTTTCTTGCACTAATGAGGGAGTTTTGTGGCAAGAGCCAGTCTGGGCGTGGCAAACTTAACCCCTCATCCTCCTCCTCCATTGTTCTTTTTTCTTATAGGGTCCGAGAGGAAGACACAGGTAAGAGAAGGATCCACATCCCCATATCTCTTCCCAACATGATAATGATGATAAAGAGATTTCCCCCTCCACTTTTCTTCTTATCCTTTGAGCAAAGTGGATATCAGACTCATCCATCATAGAATGAGAGGTGAATAACATTAAGGAGTTAGATATATATGTATTATTATTATTAGATATACCTATATATGAAAAAAAATGCGCAATAGCATAAACCACAATGCCGCTAATTGAACACATATTAGATCCCATCTGAAAGGAGAGGAGGAGGGGACTTATAATGTGCTAAGGATATAATCGAATCCCTTATTATGAAAAGAAACCCCTCACATCCTTTTCTCTAAAGCTAAAATGTAATACAGATTCTAAGTATTACTACAAGATCCTTTAGGTTTACTATGATATCGTTTTGATGGCAATCAGTTAAACTAGCTGCTAGTCAATGCACTCAACATCAAGATACTTAGAGATAAGGTATATCAAAGAGAAGGAGCTCAGCCTACTAGGACAAAATGTGTGACGTCACTACTCTTATATTATAAATTTTAATAAGAGTGACTAAATAAAGTCATATATTTTTAATTAATACTTTTTGAAAAACACTTACATGAAACATAGATCATAGAAAATTAATAGGACCTTATTGGATTATTTTGATCACATTGATATTAATTTCATTGAATATATAATTGAACATGGACGCTGTTATGCTAAAAACAAAACAATTGACTCCAAATACTGAATGATTCGGCTCTTTAAAAACATGTTTCACATGTCTGTCAAACATTTAATTTGTTAGTTGTGTTTCCAAGAAAATAACTTCTCATTAACTTGTAGGGCGTTACGTACCGCATTGATTCCTAATATTGTATGATTTAATAGGGTAAGAATGTACCAACTGTACATGCTGTCAACTTATTCAATCACATTTATTGTTGTTGCATCGATTATATTTGTTTCATGTTTGATTATATGAAAACATTTTAGACGATAAATAAAAATCGAAACAGAACATTCTCTGAAGACGTCTCAAATATTGGCAACACATCTTCCGTATTTTTTTAGAGAAAAGGTCTATCGTAGTTCATGCTTATTTCTATGAGTAACCATTTCATTCCAGCATCTCAAATTTCGCTGTGAGGTCTCAGAGGAATCTTATTATTCATCATCTGGCGGAGCTTATACATAGGTATATTCAATAAGCGCCTGAGAACGGAACCCCAGAGCAGGCTATCCACTCAACCGAATGCATATTTTAATATAATCAACCTGACGTAAAAATTAATTAATGTTTATAACCCCTTTTTGTCTTAGGGAACGGGATATAAAGAGAAAAGGGAAAACATTTGGAAAAATGAGAAGATCTTTTGATTATGTTGTTGTTTTTGATAATGGTTACTTTGATAATTATCTTCATTGATTCGTAGAGGGACAACACACCCGACATAGAGGGAAGTGATTCACTCTAGAAAAATCCATATGTTCTCCCCTGCTCCTCTCAGTATTTCATAATTTCTTTTAGTATAATAAATCTCTTAGTCTTGCGTGTAACTATTATGCTATACCTTCCCCCATAGCCTGTATAACTTTATAAATAATTGTTTAAAAAATTGTTAACATATGTTGTTTCTTAAAATAACCCGAACATTACTTATAAAAAAGTCCTCCTTCGAAATAGCCATTAATTATTTTGTGCAGGGGAATCCGAGGGGTGGCTTATATAATACATTTGATTATTTTCAAAGGAAGTGGATATTTACGTTTTGAAACGGAAATTCAAATATTATGACCGTAGTATTTCATCCCTTTAAAACGAAATGATTGGGTTTTTTATTCTTATTATTTATATTGATATAACAAAACTAATAGCGTCATGAGGATCGAGGATCTCGGTCAGGTAAAAGAAGAAGAAGATGTCTATAAGATTCATGATTACATATTTAATTCTATAATGATCTATGAATTTAAATAAACAATATTAAAAACTCCTTTTAACGTGAAGGATTAAGAAGAATGATTTAATTAAGTCTATATTATAGTTTTGCATCTTACGGTATGGTAAGCTTGGTATCATTTCCTTCCATGCCAATAAAATATAAATCAATCTACTCGTAAATGAACAAATCCAAATAGGCAAAAAAATTATATATAAAAGTTTTATAAGTTTTTATACGTTAAACTGTGAGTATATATATATATATATATAATTTATAAAAATAAGTTATAATGCTATAATGCTTATTATAATGCTATAATGCTTATTTATAATGCTATAATGCTTATTATAATGCTATAATGCTTATTTATAATGCTATAGTGCTTATTTATATCCTATCGTATGCAATTCTATCGAACCATATAGGCAAAAAAAAAAATAAGATCCCTTTTTCCTTGTTAAAACGATACAATTAAATGTTGTATAATATAAAAACAAAATAAATTAAGTTGTACTTCTTTTCAAACGAGTAATAAATGCTATTTAAGCAGCCACCTAAATAAAAACTCAAGATTATCATTCACTGAAAACTGTGAATTATTGATCAAGCGTCTGAAACATTGAATCACGTACATGATTGCATGATCAAAATCCCGATCACGAAAAAAATAAGCTTTTTTCTTCTGTGTTTTTTCTTCTTTGACCATTATGAAATGCTTTCGTGTTATATGTTAAAGAAGTAAATATTTCAGTACTAGATTTTTGTTTTGTGAATTGGTTAACGTGATCATGTCCATTAGATTTTCTTGTCTTTCAATCTTGAGTCAACAGCAAAAAAAAGAAGATATATATCCTCCCTTCAAAAGCATCATTTAAGTCCAGTTATCTCTTTCATTCACTCCTTCATTAAAATTTCAAGTACGTCCTCTGATAACATAAGCTGATTTATGGGTGATGGCCAATCATGAAGATAACATGCCAATTAAGACTTGTAAAAATTTAAAATATGATTTATGATAGGCTTATTTTATCTAGCTACATAGGCAATCACACAAAATCTTTGTTATCGCCTGTGGTAGTGTTTTAAGTTATTACCTCCGCTGAAGGAGGTATTGTTTTCACTGGCGTTGGTTTGTTGGTTGGTTGGTTTGTTTGTTTGTCAGCAGGATAACTCAAAAAGTGCAGAACGGATTCAGATAAAACTTTGTGGAATTGTTGGAAATGCCATAAGGAACAAGTGATTAAATTTTGGCATCTCTGAGTGCTTCTTTAAGGTGCAAAATGAGCTAAATACTAATAAATATTTCAAGTTAGCCTACTCTGCCAATAGATGTCACTGTACTGTGCTCTCCTCTTTGATGACGTCAGTTTCTTTTTCTTTCCATGTACCTCTAGAGCGTAAACAATAAAGGAGCAGTATGTAGAGTTAAAGGGACAGTGCGTAGAGGGTTGGAAATGACAAAAAGACCAAGTGATAGGTTTGTACTCTCTGAGTACTCTAGTCTTATTATTTGATTAGAGGATGAAGCCTTTTTGACGAAACATATATTTGTTTGTTTTTATGTCGTACAACTAGATTTTTTAATACACTTTAATATAACAATATCAGCTGGTGATAAGAATCTGTTTGAGATTTTATCTTTATTGAATATTTTTAAGGTGTATAAACATTTCTCTAAGTTAAAATTTAATAAACTCCT
Source organism: Caligus rogercresseyi (assembly GCA_013387185.1). Lineage (NCBI taxonomy): Eukaryota > Metazoa > Arthropoda > Copepoda > Siphonostomatoida > Caligidae > Caligus > Caligus rogercresseyi. Next base: position 18,416,157 of record CP045901.1, read on the forward strand.
TTCGCCGATTTCTCTTTCATTATTTTTCTTTGCAGACAGTTAATCAAACATGAAGTAGAACGTTGGTTCGTCATTGACAGAGGAGAGTCGGCAAGATTGAGTAAAATCTATTTCCCATATATATTTTATATATGTATATATTCCAAATCAAACTGAAGATTGCGCAAATTAAGGATTCCTCCTACTCAAGACTCCAATGTGTTCAACAAGTCAGGATTAAATATGAATCAAAAATATGAATCTCATTGACGAAAATAGCCAAGAATCCAAAGATCCGAAACTTTGTGGCTCCATATGTAAATGCATTCCACTCCTCAAACCTTTATGCCTGTCATGATTGCGTGGAGGAGAAGTGAGAGATGCAAACTATTCAATGCATTATTTTGGAAAGAATTGCGATGCCATTCTTCAGATGATTTTTAAATATCGGAAGACGAAAAAAACGAAGCATATTTTTACCACCTCATAGATTGAGTACGCTATTTTAAAAGTGTCAAACACAACAAGTCACCCAGTGCATCAGGTTTTACTTTCAAGTTTTACAAAAAAAAATACGTCAAATTTATCACAAATCCTTTTAGTCTTTTACGAAAAAGTAATGTCCGTTGGAGCCTTTCCAAGTTTTGTGTCGGAGGGAAGGATGGGTTTAATTCCCAAACCGAACAAAAATCATGGGTTTCCTAATAATTACACAGGGCAACAAAAAAAAAAAAGTGTCTTGGGATATATCAACTGATTTGAATACCTAATGGGTCCCTGATAACTAAATTAAAAACCATTCTGCTCAATCAGGTCATAATTTTTTGAAATTTTGAGTTTTTTGTTTTCGATTTTCGACTTTTAGACAAAATCACAACTTTTTTGTTTATTGAGCTACAAAAATAGTATGGGTGTTTTTGAAAATGGTATGGTCATATTAGTGGGGGTGGAGACTAGTTTAAGTTGAAAAAATTATCAGAGAGGCATTATTATTTTAACTATCGAGAACAAAAAACTCAAAATTTCAAAAAATTATGACCTGATTGAGTAAAATGGTTTTTAATTTAGTGATCAGGGACCCATTAGGTATTCAAATCAGTTGATATATCCAAAGAAACTTTTTCACTGTTCCCCAGTGTTATCGACCCCTTATCTTACAAAATAGCCAATAACCTCACAATTTTAACCTCTTATTTTTACTAGTATTCTGCAATGTATTTTTAATTTTTGGACGTGTATATTTTGTTGTCTTTTTTAATTGAAATTTTTGTTCATTATGAAATATAGTTACGTCTGTTGGCCAAGAAAAAAAACCTCACAATTTTTAAGCCCATCTCAATATTAAAAAATTAACTTATGGACAACGTACCCTTTACGATTCAAACCTCCCTGGAGTCAAGGTGTGATACCACAGTGATGGTAATAGTTTTTGCGAAAGCCTTCGACAGTATATCTCACAGACACATAATTCGTTCCATGTATCGCAAAGGTTTTGGAGACTTCATCATTAGGAATGTTGGAGTAATCTTGACGGGCTTGAATTTCTTTTAGCTACGGAACCGAAATACCCCATTTTTAAACTAAAAGAGGAGTGAAACAGGAATATCCAAAATGATAAACAAATCACTGATCACTCACCTAGTTTGCTAAGTCAAAAAAGTTTTTGTTACACAGATGATCTAATCTACTAATTGAAGGGGGTCCTCTGACTACAATACAATCTATCAAAGAATCACTACTCTACTAAATGTGGACACTAGTGTTGTCCATCGGGCGCGATTTTCAAGCCCGAGCCCGCCGAAAGACTAATAATTGAGCCCAAGCCCGGTCGAGCCCGATTAGTTTGATATGCGCCCGACTTGCGCCCGCCGACCATTGGGAAAATATATTAATAGAAGAAAGAAATTCAATTCAACAGATCCGAGAAAAAGTGAGGACGTTTTTTTTTAGAAAGAGCTCCGGGGAAAAAAAAAGTGATGACGTTTTTTTTTTAAAGACATTTAATAAATATGTAAAAAATGAAAAAAACTTTTATATTTTTGCGCCCGAGCCCGGCCCGTCGGGCGGGCGGGCGGGCGGACGGGCATGCCCGCCCGATGGACAACACTAGTGACACTAGACTAAAATAAGCGCACAAAAACCAAAGTTTTTAGTGTTTACGGAAACCTAATAAGTAAAGGATGACCAAAATTTCAGGTATTTGAAAACATTAAACTGCTAGGCACTTGAGTTGTAAAGTAAAGGGAGTAAAGAAAAATATTGAAACCATCGTCACTAAAATAATTCAATCAATTTCCAATTTTATGAAACTAAATTTAAATATGTGGGATAGAAAAATCGCATGGAATACTTATGTTATACCACAAGTGATGCATCTCCTTCGACTGACTCCCTACAATGAAGATACATCCTTTCAAGTTGTTTCGATTGAAAATAGATTTTTTGGTTTCAATGGGAAGTGAACTATTTCATACGATAGGCCCATTAAAACAGGGGGCCTAGCCATAATTAGTTTGCCATTAATGTGGAAGGTGCTGAATCTATTCTGGGTGAGGCAAATCTGGGAGGTAAAATAACTTCTTAAAGACTAAAAATCAAAGCATATCGGAAGGCCCTCAAGCTAGTTTTTCTAAAACTGTTTTGAGTATTTTCTCCAATGCGAAAAATGCAAAGACGTCGTCAAACAATTTGAAAAATCACTTAGATGGGCACTCCCAATTAACGATCGATTCTGCTTCCCGCAGATACATTCTCTATCAGCAGACATTGCTGTAGATAAAATGAAAAATTGCAACACACAAAAAAACAATTAGTCCATGATAATGATATAAAAATTAAGTTTATTCATTTATAAAGCATCATATGTCTTTCTGTCCTCTTTAGCCTTTCAAAGGTTTTTGGGGGTGAGTGTCAATGAAATTGATGTATAAAGATATCTTTGAAAATCCCCTCGCTGAAAGAAAGGGGAACGTGGACGTCTGCCGGAAGAATCATTGAATATTTCTCGAGCCTCTTCTACCAACATCAATAGCTGATAGGAATGATTTCAAGAAGATATAATAATTTTTAGACTTGCGCATATTTCTATCTCTTATTTTTCAAATTTATGTTTAAGATTTTAAAATATTTAATAGTTGTTGAGTTGATTGTAATACGGGTTTAAAATGGAATTGATTATATTTGTTATTTATATATTCTATTGGATGTGTTCCTTACCAGAGTAAATTTTAAAACTATAATGTTTACTTATGTTTTTTAATAATACATGTCTTGCTCTTTATGAAAATGTCTTATTCATATATATATATATATATATATATATATATATATATATATATATATATATATATATATATATATACAGGGTGCAGCAACATAACTTCCTTTTTTCAGAAGGCAATAAAACTAGATGTATAAATCAGAAAGGTTTTAATTTTGTTTCATGATTTTAGTACATATTTAAAGTTTTGTTTCACATAGTTTTGAAAGTCATATAAGATAGGTGACGTCCCCCGTTGTCCATACACTGATTTCGGGTGTTTGCCATGACCCTCACCAGCATATCAGCGGGTATATTGGCAATTTCTTCTCTGATGCCCATCGATGCCCTTGAAGTGTGAGCCGTTGCTCCATCCTGCTGAAACCAAATATCCCCTTGGTCCAATTCGTTAATTCGTGGAAGGAAAAACTCCTCCAACATGTTGACATACCGCTCTGAATTCACTGTCACTGTTACCTATACAGTATATACGGTATATACAGTGTATGGACAATGGGGGACGTCACCTATCTGATATGATTTTCAAAACTATGTGAAACAAAACTTTAAATATGTACTAAAATCATGAAACAAAATTAAAACCTTTCTGATTTATACATCTTGTTTTATTGCCTTCTGAAAAAAGGAAGTTATGTTGCCGTATCCTGTATATTAACTAGTGCAACAAAGAAAATATTACACTTAAAAAAGATGAGTACTTTTATGATGAAAGTGAATATTAATATTCAGGAATCACCTTCTTTAATATTAAGATCAGAATGAATAATTATGAATATCAAATGAATGAATCTCAGCATTCTTAACCCTTGCTTCAGAGCCGCTCTTGATTAAACACGGACATTGGTTGTCAAGCATTACATTTGGTTCTCATTGTGCAGCAAAAACAAATTACACTCTGTGGATCTAAACAATAAAACATTCTTTGTTGGATTTTATAACCTTCTACTTTAATCCATCTTCAGTAGTCAATCCATTGCTTCTAAGTAGGAGTAGGAGGAAGGCCCATTGGACTGCAAAACAGCTCATAGGTAGTGTGAAAAACCTACCGTAGTTCCATTGTAAGGTATCTTGGCTTAGAAGATGTCGTCCATGGTTGGTCACTCATTATTGCCTCAATGTTTCGTGAACACCGCCAAAGATGCCTAAGGAGGGCTGCATCTCTTATGAGCCCTTTTCCCACAGACATGGCCCTGTGGAACGTTTTCACGGGGCGAAACGACTGTAACGTGGAGCGTCCATAAAAATATTACGAAATTTTGTATTAATCAATTTTGTTGCATCATTTCTCTTTGAAAGGTATTTTATGTTTTTTAATGTAATTTTAATATACCTAACTTCCACATACACTTATAAATATTTTTCAACTCTCAACAATGTTGAGGGTGGGGGTTCGATTCCTCCCGTGAGAGGAAGTTCACTATGTAGATCAACCAAGGAATACTAGAAACAACACATGGAAGGGTGACTTTTTACGCACGCCGGGAAATCAATACGTAAGAAGGACATATAAATTCTACTTATTTATTATTATATATGTTAATGTATGTATTATATTTTCTCTTAAAGTGTTTTATTTTTTATTAAATTAAAATATTTAATATAAAACTTCTACTCATCTGAGCCAATTTACACTTAATTGAGATCAATAGCGATAAAAATAATTGATGTTGAAGTACACTTCACTAAAGAATAAATATAAACTGAAAAAGAAGAAGTACTTACTTAGGTGTAAGAATTACTGGACACCGGTATCAAGTCGATCATAGAGTCAAATAGATTTAATGAGGTATCTATTCTTTACATTAATCAATATGCATAGTTTAAAAATGCATGGATACTTTTGTATATATTGAAATGAAGCCAAATCAAGTTTTTTAAATTATAAAATACTTCTCTCTCCAAATATATATCGCATCGTTGGTTCAGTGGTAGAATGCTCGCCTGCCACGCGGGCGGCCCGGGTTCGATTCCCGGACGATGCATAATTTTTAATAATTTTGACTTGCAATCCTAACAAGAATCTTTCTTTTCTCTTAATTAAATTTCACGACCACTACAAATGTAATATATAATTCCCCTTCCATGGTGTTTTAAGGTTTCCTTGGATCAACCTCATTTAAAACAAGCGTTTTATTGAGTAATTTTAATATTACTTTAATCCTTTAAGTCATATTCTTTAGGGTTCAGTTAGGCAAAAAATACATTTTGAAAAAGGGGGGTTCATATTCATTCAACTCATCCTTAATGGACTTGATGAGAAAACAAAATGCCCTTAGTTATGATGATCATCACCATTGCTTATGAAAAAATATTATAGGCATTGATAAAGGGATTGAATGATGTATATTAAGCATTACGGTCAAACATACTCACAATGCATTAAGAAAGTAAGGTGACTTTTTCTCCCTCTTTTAATAATAATAATAATAAAGAATGCATTTTTCATCAAAAAGAAATTGCAGTTACGTCCTCGACTACACATATAGGTACATGGTTGTGCAGTTATTAATCATAAGAAATCATTATATTTAAAAGAGAGTGAAATTAAATTAGGATTTTAATTGCAGGTATCTTAGTCCATTACATGTTCCTGCAACACTCTTAGGTATATGAAAGTGCAACGGGTTGAGAATAAGGATCAATGAACCTTAATGCTAGCTATGGTCTTTTTAGGCGTGACCAACTCTCAATGTTGAGGGACCAGATTCGAATCCTCTCGAGAGGAGAAGGTGCATTTTGATCAACCCATTGATCAGATTCTATGTTGGATAGTCTAATTTTAAATGCTATTATACTTATCCAGTCGGAAGCTGCCATTCTATCCAACCAAATATGTCAAGAGAAAATGAACCTTTGTGTTTTGTAATAAATAATATTTTTAATAATGAAAAGTCGTTTGAACAGTAGTATCAACAAATAATGGCTATATTTAAATTCAAGGGGATAATCCTAAGATGATTGGTGATGACCCGACCCATGCTTCTAGTTTTTCTTCTCGATCATTAATGGATTGATCGGGCTCCCGGGGAGACAACAGATGAGTAAATCTGGATCCACTCAGATAGTTCACCAAACCAACTCACATGAGTAGCTAAATCTTTGAAATACTATAACTTTGTGTTTTGAACATAGAGATATAATGGCATATTGGAGTCTTCAGATGAATACATTTTTGTGCCCAAATTAAACAAATCTTTCTATTTCTATGATCAGCTCACGATGACGTAGATCAAATCACTTTGTTACATTGGGCACAGGCTGAACGACGATGTTTCTCTGCTATTGAAGGGAATAATAAGCACTCTATATCTTATATATCTATGGGTTGTAACAATCTTTATATTGACAGTTCCTTTGCGTCAAATTATAAACTTAAATTTGAGGAGCTGTTCATGCATGACTGGCGAGGGATGTGTTTTTGAACGAATGCGATTGGCAGGTAGAAAATATAGTAGGATTTATCCATAGAAATATAAAGATATAGAGAGCTTATTCCCTCCAATTAGCAGAAAAACATCGTTCAGCTGTATTCAGGATACAGTGACGTATTTCTCTTCCCTCCAATAGCAGAGAAACATCGTCGTTCAGCTTTATTCTGGACACAATGACGTATTTCTCTGAATAATCATATCAGCTCTCTATATCTTTATATCTCTATGGATTATTCTGGGAGAAGAACAAACAAATAAAGTATCCTTTTTTTCTCTTCATGTGACATAGGAGAACTTCGTGCATGGATTGGCTGTATTTTCGACGTTATTTATCTATACAGAAGAAGCCCCCCCCCCCCCCTCTCTGATTAGCCTGAAAGTTATTGAATAGAGTGGTGCGAGTGACTTGACTCACCCTTCGGTCCTCATACCCCCTACTCTACTCTCTACGAACCTTAATTATAGTCCATAAGAGTTCCTTCTAATTATAATTATATGTAGAGACTCTCCAGTCCTTATTAATACATAAATACATAGGTATATGTATTTATGTAGGTACTTCACAACACATATAATATCTCCCCTTTCTTCTTCACAATACTTTCCTTGGGATTGATTCCTATCCTTCAATTAACAACCTCCTCCTCCTCTGACATGGCGCCCCGGATAATACTCACTGCCCACAGGGTATTTACTTTTAATCAAAGAAATGAGAATGTTCATCCCATCTTTTATATATAAAACGCTCCATACGAATCCATTTAGTAATTCATACATACACTATTATTATTGCTGCAATATTTTTTCTTATGTAATTCCCTCTTTGTTAGATCACAACTCATTCATAGCTCAATGCAATTAATAGTATAATGTCACAAGTATAAAAATGCATTTTGGAAAATTAGATCCGACTTGTTGATTTGTAATCATTCGTCGTTCTCAAACGATGAACGACGAAAATTTTGAGGAACGACAACAAAAATTCCTATCGTTCGTCGTTCGTTTTTGGCGCCAAAATAAGACAAAGATTTTCTTTTTCATGTGCAAAATTTATTGTCTAAAAAACAATTTAATTTAAAATTAACGATGAACGACGAACGATAACTATTGGTGAACGACAAACGAACGACAATCTTTAGCGAACGTGAACAAGTCTGCTGTAGATCTATTATTTTATTATAACCAATAAAAATTTTTTTGCAATATAACTTTTGATATAAATAATATTAAAAATTGTAGTAAATATTTAGTTCATTATGTTATAGAATTATGTATACTAAGACAATCTATCTTTTATTACGTGGGCTATATATCAGTCAATCTGTCACATCCATACATATGGTTGGCCCATTAAAATATATGTATAGTTCAAGGAAATAAAATAAATTCAAAATAAAGCTCAAATCAAACAAAAATGGCTCCTATCTGGTTCAGGGGTTAAAAGACAGTTATTTGCTAGGAATCAGCTGGATAATTGGGTTGGTGCAGTGCCCGGTTGTTGTTTTTTAGGTTGCCCTGTTCGTCACTCAAAATTTCTGGGTCGCTACTTACTACTTACTATAGTCAGAGTGATGATCCATCTATCGACAGGTATGAAAAAACTAAATAAATCCCTTTATTTTTTGGAATAGTTCTTGAGTATTTAATAAACTCGCATATTTGGACGCCTATATTCGCCCTTCGGGTATGGGTAGGTTTGGAGCTAGTTTGTGAGTGAAACAGACCTTAAAGAATATAAGAGAGGAGAGAGAAAATAATTTTCTATTTTGTACAAACATTCCTCATAATAAGTTTGACTTTGTACAAAGAATATGTTTTAAGTCACATGAGATGCTTTTTTATTTTTCAATTTCTCTAACTCATCCTCCTCCTATTCTTTTTTCCTCTCTGTACCTTGAAAAGTAGGTAGTAAAATCAGACAAGGTCTGATTTTTTTTTCATTCTGGTCCCATCACTTTGCAAATAGTTTATTAGGTCCTTCTTGACCAAACGATTCATAGGTACCTTCAAAGTTCAAATTTGACCATAAATGTGGGAGGAGATAGCGTGCGGACATACAGACTGACAGAGATTGGTGAATTATTATATAGATTATAATATTATATATTGCAGGAGGAGCTCATTCTATGGATTTCTCAATGACGTCATTGATGTAGGCTCAAAAAGAAAAGACAAGTAGGATTTTTTTAAATTCCCAGTTCAGAAAATATACATTAATAAGATGATAATGGATAGTAAAAAATATATAAATAAGCATTTCAGCTTGAAATTTTTATCATCGATGCTGAACTAACATAAATTAAATGCAATTAAAGGAGCACACGATTACATAAAAGTAAAAACAGTTAGAGTCGTTTTTTGAAATATTTTAAAAGTCTTCTGTATATTACTTTAAGAGAGGTCCCGTTTTCCAAGGCCAAAGAGCACTGTGGCAGTATTTAGATGCCTTGATGTCATCCATGCTTTTACGTAGGATTTTCAATGATGAATTGTACTACAATCCTCAACAACCAGTCGTGAAGTGATACTTTATTGCAGTATGCACACTATTTTTTAAATTATTTTCCCTCCTTTTATTTCAACCAATGACGTTTGAATAAAAAGAAACTTTTTCTTATGTTTATTAAAACAACAGTTTACCACCTTTTTTCAAAGGAAAAAAGTATAAAAGGGCTTTACACTATCGCACCCTTAAAGTTTTTATCTTGCGTTATCATTACTCTAACTACAACAAATGTTTCCCTATCCCAGGAATCCAACGGAAAGAGCCTATCGTTTTTAATATAATAAAGTCCTTCAACTGTTTTTATAACTGATCCACAGATATTATCATATATATTCCAACTATCATCTTGACGCATCCTTAACTCACAAAGAATCACAAATAATAAGCTCCCTTCAATCCAACAGAAGGAGTCCACCATTTTAATATGATAAAGTCCTCCAATTGTTTTTATAACTGATCTGGAGATAATTATGATATATATTCCAAACTAACATCTTGATGCATCTTTAACTCAAAAAGTATCACTTATAAGTAGCTTGCCTTCCCTTCCATGTATTTGTAAGTTGTTGTACAATAATAAAGGAGTGAAAGCCCAAATGGAGAGAGAGTACAAATAGTTAGTTGCAGGATCCTCCTAATATAATACACAGAACTGGGATATGAACGAATGGAAAACATAGAGTTGATAAACATTGCTTGTAGGCTCAAGGGAATTGAGGCAACCAGAAGAAAAAATATATATGGAAAATGAATATGGAGATCTAAATCCCTCTCTCTCTCTCTCCATTGACGGGAATGGAGAATAATGATATAATAATAAAAGAAAATAAGCAATGCAAACAATAAAGAGAAAACAAAGAGACTGATATAAATATGTTTCCTCTTCACAATCCCTCGCAGAGAAGAATATTAATATTGGAAGAGTTGTTGTCTTTTAAGAGATATTACGTAGTACAACATGAACTTAGAAATAAGTTTTTTAACGTGATTAGTTCAAAGAAAAGAAGATGGAATGATTCCAAAACACAGTTAGCATACTGCATTAAAGTATCATTTCACTCGCAGCAGCTGTTGACGAATGAGCATCAATTCAGGGAGGAAAATATAATCCTTAAAAATACTAAGGAAGTGTGAAATATATCCGTGTGCGTTAAGGCGTGTTCAACTCTCAATGTTAGGGGTGCAGGTTCGAATACTCCCTAGAGGAGATGGTCATTTTTGGTCTATCTCATTGATAAGATCCTAGGTTTGAGTGACTAATTTACATGCTATAATGCTTATTTATATCCTGTCGGATGCAATTCTATCGAACTATTTAGGCAAAAAAAACATATACTCTTTATTTCTTCTTCGTGGGACTACATACATTAATGTAACTTACGAATCCTTTGATTGGAGTGCTCCTTTTCCACCGAAAGTATCACTTATCTAGCGGATTTTAAGGAATGCACATCAATTCAGAGTGAAGGAATCCATGCATAAAAACACTTTTTTTCAAACCATAAAGACAAAAATTTATAATGCTTATTTATATCTTGTTGGATGCAATTTATTGAACCACATAGGCAAAAAAACAACAACAAAATCTTTTATAGTTCAAACCTAAGATACAATTGTAAACTAGAGGCATATATACACTCAGAGAGTGCAAACCTCCGCCGTCACGGGTCCTTATGAGCCTTCCGAGGCGTATTTTTCACGACTGGGGCGGGCTAGAGGACGCGGGGAGGGTTCCCCTATACTGAAATTCCGAGAGGAAGACTCTCCCGGCACCCGATTTCACAGCACAGCGACATCATTTGGCAGAGTAGGCTAACTTGAAATATTTATTAGTATT
>CP045901.1:18427289-18480613 GCA_013387185.1 Caligus rogercresseyi
AAAAAGTATTATTTATTATTATTTGAATATTTACTTACTTATTTTATGGAGGCTTCTATTTAAAAAATCAGTTACAGAATTGGAACACGATGTACCCGTCTATTTTTGCTCTAACGTTGTTATATTTATTTTGCAATACCTTCAATCAAATACTATTCTTGTAATAAAAGTTTTGAATGTGTTTCTTATTTAAAACCAAATACCATAAAAAGCTATAATTTTCTACATCATTCTCAACATAATATGAATGGGTTTTTGATATTACCCTTTAAATATTCCATTATATTTGAAAGATGAATGGGATAATTAAAACAACAAACCCTTTACTATGTAGAATATCTCCTCGATAATTAAACCCGTGACAATAAGAGTGTAACACGCTTAAACTTATTTTATATTATATGCATTGGAAAAAATAATTTTTTTTTTTACATTTCAGTTCTAAAAAATTCCAAAGTAATTGCGTTAAAAACAAAACATAAATAAACATGTACTCTAAAATTATTACTTCGGAGAAGAACAACACCAATTTTAACAATGATTGAACATAATCCAATAATAGAAAATAACTATAAAAATGCCACAGAATATACTTAAAAAAAGTTAATCAATTATTTAGATAACATCATTTTGAAGTCTTAAGAATGCGCCGTAAATCTTTAAATGAAAACTAATTATATTTTGCTTTAAAAAAGTATTCATTCACGAACTTAAAAAAGAGAAACAAGCAACGCCTAGGAAAATAGATTTTTTTAAATGAGTAAAAATATATATAAGCCAGAATTAAATGCGCTGAAGAATATCAAGTTTCAAATCTTAATTAGAAAAATAAAATGTTTCTCATTTTTCTTTTCGTCAAGGGAATGCCAACTGAAATGCTTCCCCCTTAAAAACAAACAAAAATATACTCAACTTAAAGTATGAAGTGTTTTTATTTCAAGGATGTATCATGTACATATATCTGGGTTTTCAGGCATGATGATATCAAGTTCTTCTGTCTTAACATGAGGGAATGTTAGAATAAATGAAACGCAAAAAAGAGAAAAGCCAAAATTGAGGCTAATGCCTTGTTTTTCTTGCCTCAAACAAGGTTCTCTTCAACGCTTAGAATATGCAAAGGAATTCGCGGCATTTGATTCTACTTTTTATTTATTTTTCATTTATGATCCTTAATAGCTCCCGTTTTTCATCTAGCTTAATGGGAGATGTTATTGCCATATTTATACAATATATAAAGACAAAGGGGACTAATGTCCATATATGGATGAAAATGGACAGTAAAATATATATATATATATATGTATGTGTGTGTCTTAAAATAAGGCTTCTTAAAAGACGTTTTTGTAATTATATGATATTTGCTTGAGACCCCTTAATATAGAATCCAGTTTTGAGAGATTATATAAATTCTACTAATACAAATATAACCAATAGTTTATATCTAAAAATTATATATAACTAAGTTGTTTATATATTAGTCAAGGTAGTTAAAAGTAAGGTAGAGCCATTTTAACCAATGAAAGTAAAAAAAAATACACCGCACGCAACCTACCTCATGAGCATGACGTCACGTATGGCAAAAGAGGGTATATTGTATAAGTAAAATATGTTAGAATATATCGAATTTAGCCCTTAATTAGATCATAGAAGAATTAATTATCACAATTCTATTAGAAAATGGAAAAATATTAATTTTGTGAGTAATCATAAAATTTTGATGATTTAAAGTTGCTGATATTATCCAAAATATTTCATGAAAAAGCAAACTCTTCATCATTATATGTTAAAGCACATAAAAAACAATGAAATAAATTATAACAAAATACTTTTATAATCAATATTATTACAAAGACATATTTAGAAAAAAGTATATAATTTATGAATTAATACAAAACAAAATATGGTTATAATCATATATTATATAAATATTATTAGAATACATATTAAGAAAAAAATATATAATTTACAAATTATTACAAAACAAAATACTGTTTGTAATCATATATTACATAAATGTTATTAGAAATACATATTTAGGAAAAAGTAAATAATTTATTGGAGCATTTAATTAATCCACTGTTTCATTTTTCGTTTCTCTCTTAAACTTTTTTATGCCTAGCTTTTTGCTCTTGAAGGCGGTTTTTTTCAAATTTTATTTGGAGAAATACACGAATTTGAGCAATTTATAAGAGCTTCCAATGGAACTGACGGCACCTTAGACATTGATTTGAAACTCTTTTGTCATGACAATTATCTTCTGATGAACTTGGAAGTAATACTTGTGGACTTGGAGGTTGCTTTGAAGGAGGAGGTAACGATGAATTAGAAGATTCATATTTATCTAAGCATTTTTGAGTAATCTGACGAAAATTTCATTTCTTTTGGAAGATGGTTCCATGGACGTATATTCCGACAAGTTTGTTTCAATTTTTTCATTTAAATTAAGTGTCGGAACTACTCCTTTCTTGATTTTCTTTCTAATAAGAAGGTTAAGAAGCTCATGCATTAGATCTCTCTCATAGTCTTCTTCAGTGAAGGCAGACTACACATAAAGGATGATGCAGGCTGAAATGTCGAATCTCCTCTTTTGCATGCGATGGTCCAAGCTTTTCTCTGTTTGATGTGGGTTGGTAACGAGTGGTACAATACATTGTGAGCATTGGGATCCATGAAGGACAAACAGTAACTGCACACTGTCTTTTTTTCTTTTTTATATTAATTGAAGCCATTTTGTAAGAGTACGATGCACTAATGATAATTTGAGTAGTGATGTTATATATAGTAAAAGTTATTTGTTTATGTTTTCTGCCAGACGTGACGTCACACGAAAAATATTTCGGAACCTAAGTTTATACATTATGAAATGGCGGGGGGTTGATATTAGTAACAAATTTAGACAGATATAGAGAATAGAGTTCATTAACTTTGAATAGCAGTAGAATTCTGAAAAATACTAATACAAATAAAGGAAAGTCTTATGGAAATTGATGACTTTACTAAATTTATTATATTTCTTTTTGGGAAACAGCGAAATCTTAATAAAACTTATAATTATTTTTTTTGCTCAATCAATGTATTAAACTATTATTTCACTGTTTGTCAATTATACTTGTATGACAAATGATGGGGATAATCAAATATATTAAATATTTTTAAATACAAAGTTATATATTTTCAGTTAAAAGTTTAACATAGAAATATCTAAGCTTCTCTTGTTAAAGAGTGTTCACAGAGGGTATCATGGATATGAGAGTTCATGAGCTTAGTAGTTTAAAGGGAAATCATATTTGCTAGAGCAATTCAATAAATAAACATTAATTTACTACAAAGTGCCTTTACTTTAAAGTCTTTGGACTTTAAAGTAAAGGCACTTATTATTGTGCAGGAGTGCAATAGCTCAATGATTTAAGGCAGGTCAACTCTAAATGCTGGGGGCACAGGTTCGAATCGAATGGTCGTTTTTGATCTACCTCATTGATAAGATCATAGGTTTGATGCTATCATGCTTATTCATGTCCTGTCGGATTCTATCCAATCAAATAGGCGAATTTTTTTTAATGAAAAGCATTTTTACCTCTAAATCTAAAAAATATGATCATGAGCTAATTGTATTACCATTTAAGAGTCTATACTATTTTATATGTATAAAATATTAATCCAAAGAACCTGAATATAAATAACTAAGAATATAATTATTTTGATAATTCCATATTCTTATTATAAATTATAAATAATTTCTGCGTCCCTTAACTGAGAACTCTCTAAGTTTATTCCCCCTAGAACAAAGGCAATCTTTCTATAGCAAATATAAGTTACAAGAACAAACAAAGCATCATGCTGACTCGACAGGTGAAGAATATTCCGTTCGCCGCCGGTTTAAATAACAGCAGTGATAAATAATGATGATCAGCAGCAGCAGCACAGAGGAAGAAGAAAAACAACAACATGTCATCGGTCATTTGTTTGCACTTATCCATTTCATTCTTAGCTTCTTGGACCTTCTTTTTCTTGCTTGCTACCCTAGTGAACAAACAACAGGTAACAGTACAAAAAAAGCAAAAAGAAGAAGACCACACATGTCGGCTTCAAGCCAAAAAAAAAGAAGGAGATTAATCCATGAAAATTGCTCTAGCCTTTTTTGTTCGTCACCAGGTGCTTCTGCCCAAGGAGTAGAAGACTCGTGACTCCGTCAGACAATTCCTGATGACTCCTTCCGGTTCTCGTTTTGGAAATAAAGGTCTTAATTAACTAAGAGTAGCAAATGGGAAGTAAGTATGTTATAATTTATACATACAATGTTTTTTTTGCAGGTGGCTGCGGTTTTGGCTAAAGAGTTTATCTCCTCCATTACGATTCAAGTTAAGCATGTTATTGATGGCAGTTCTTCAAAGGAGTTGATGGCGAGTGGAGACGCTTAATGTATGGCAATTATACATATATATTTGTGTGTATTGATGGCTCGTACCAATAAAAAAGTTCAACAGGTGTACAGATCATTCCAAAAGTGGAATCGGAAAACGGAAGGAATGACGCTAAATGAGAACAGTTTAGAGACTAGAATATTGGTTAATTATACATAATGATGAATGATGTGGAGAATAAGTTTATAAATATATATATATATATTAGGGTGATCCTTATTACGCGTTTTTCAGATTTGAGAGTCGGGCTCCCCCTAGGATTTTACTTTAGTGCATAGAGATCATCTTGTGAAAGTTTGAACACATCAATAATGGAAGTGTCCGCTCAACGGGCCCAAAGTTATGAAGTAAACTTATGTAATACATTTTTTTTCTCCATTCAATCGCCTCTAATATCCTTAATTGCAATGCTATTTTCAAACAATTTGGTGCAAAACGTAGGTATTATTGCACAAATTCCAAATCAATTTTTATTTTTCATATACATCCAAAATTCAACAAGAAATTTAAGTTTTGAAATAGTCATTTTTTTGGAAAATACCCCAAAATTAACATTTTGAAACTTTATTATCTCGTTTGATTTTGGATGTATATGAAAAATAAAATTGATTTGGAATCCTTGCAAGCATACCTACATTTTGCGTCAATTGTTTGAAAATAGCATTGAAATTAAGGACATTAGAGGCGATCGAATGGCGAAAAAAAAATGTATTACATAAGTTTACTTCATAACTTTTGGGCTCGTTGAGCGGACACTTCCCATTATTTGATTTTGTTCAAACTTTCACAAGATGGTCTCTGTGCACTAAAGTAAAATCCTAGGGGGAGCCCGACTCTCAAATCTGAAAAACGGTAATAAGAATCACCCTAATATATATATATATATATATATATATAGTGAAAAGAATTTATTGCTGTTTCACATTATACACATATACATTACAATATAGAACAAAGATATAAACAATACACACATATATAAAGCAAATGAACACGACCACACAGAGGGTATACGTGTTACTACAGCAGGAGTTGATCTAAAGTATTATACAATATTAAAGTTATCACTAATTATTTTTTCCATTTTTGAGCATTTCATAAATTTAAGGATACGTAGGTCTTCATCCTCTTCTTGCATGAATTGATGTCTCTCATAAGAGAGTGATGGGCATCTGTTGATTAAGTGGTCTGCGCTTTGTGGCTCTTCCATACAAATATTGCAGATTCCGTCAATATTTTTCCATTTACTTAGATGAGCCAAAAATGGTCCGTGGCCTGTATAAGCTTGAACAAGAAGACTCATGTTTTGGCGCGACAGTTGAGTAGTCTTGGATTTTTTTTTTTTTTAACATGCGATGTGTGTGCTTCATTAGTTGATCATCTTTGTATCTACTACACCACTCATAAAAAAAGAATTCATGTATCACCTTCTTTATGTAGCTAGGAGGTGCTCCAACACTCAAACGGCTCTCACTTTCGATACCTTTTTTTGCTAGGTAGTAAGCATATTCATTTCCTGTAATGTTTGAATGACCTTTACACCAATCAAGTTTTATATTAATGTCACATTTACCAATGTTTAGTGTTTCTTTACACTTTTTTACAGTTTCACTCTTTGTGAGAGGATTCAGAATAGCAGCAATTGCTGATTGAGAATCCGATCGAATTATCACGTTTTTTGATGGTTTATCTTGGTTTAGTAGAGCTATCACCGACGGAGTGATTGCAGTGACCTCCGCTTGGAAGACTGATGCTTCGTTATTCAATGATACAGAGGATTGATGAATAGACACATCACCACGAGTGATAGTCCATCCCGCTCCTGTGCATCCCTGCTCATCTTTAGATCCATCGGTGTATATAATTGTATCTGGGTGTTCAACGTTGCAGTTGTCAACCCAAATGCGACAACTAGTGATATAGTCATTGACTTGATTCAGTTTTAGTTTGTCCAGTATCTTATCACTAAGAAAACGATGTCCTCGTCGCCTTGGGAGATTGCCCACTCCATCCCATGTATCACGGAGAGTAAATTTTGTTCTCCATCTTGACTTTGTTGCATGTTCTTTTATATAGAGGTCGAGAGGAGTTATCCCTAGCACTGCCTCTAATCCTGATGTCGGTGTTGAGCGAAGAGTTTGAGTCATACCCAGAAGTACTTTTCTCTGAATGCTTTTTAATTTCCTGATTCCATCTTTCTTCGCAGTAATGGAGTGCCCCCATATAAGACACCCATATGTGATGATAGGTCGTATCATAGCTTCATAGAGCCACAGGATTTTATCAGAGGTTAGTCCCCATTTTTGCCCTATTACTGCCTTTGCCATATTCCATATGCGGGAACACTTTGCAGCTTTTGCTTTGAGGTGTTCGGTCCAAGTTAGTCCTTGATCAAAAATAACACCCAGATACTTCATTTGTGCTTCATACTCCATACCCATTCCAGCGATATATAACTGCGGAAAGTATTTAGATCTTAATTTATATGCTTTTGAGAAGACAATAGCTCTTGACTTTGATGGATTAAAGGTCAGGCCGTTTGTTGCTCCCCATTTTAAAACTATATTAATTGCATCTTGCATTCTATTGACAAGAGTACTTGGATGCTTACCACTAATTAGTAAAAGGATATCATCTGCATAACCTATAACTTGAACCGCATCCTCTTTGAACTCAGTCAAAAGGGTATCCATGATCATGTTCCATACCACTGGAGACAAAACTCCCCCTTGAGGACTGCCACGCGTTGGTTGAACACTGAACTTTTCACCTTTTAATTCAGCGGTTACTGTTCTTGTATTTAGAAGTTCCATGTACCAAGATGCGATACATTGTGGTATTCCAAGTTTTGTCATTGCTGTATTTGCTGAGTGAAATTGTATGCAATCAAAGGCACCAGTGCAATCAAAACTGACTGCAAGTGTGCACTGTTTTTGATATATTGATTTTTCGATTAAGTCAACTGCTTGTGACAAAGCTGTTTCTGTCGATAGGCCCTTTGTGTAAGCATGTTGCGAATGAAGTCTAGGGATAATTTCTTCTACTTTCCATTGTACAATTCTTTCGAGTCCTTTAAGGATGTAGTTCGAGAGTGTGATAGGTCTAAATGACTTTGCTGAGCTATAGTCATCTTTGCCCGGTTTTGGCAGGAATATAACTTTCATTTCTTGCCAAATTTTGGTGTATAACCAGTGCTTAGAATGATTTTGTAAAGTTCTGAGATGTAATTGATTAGGTGGTCTCCGAGTTGTTGTAGTACAATTGGCTTAAGCTCGTCAGGTCCTGAGCTTTTATATGGTATATATATATATATATATATATATATATATATATATATATATATATATATATATATATATATATATATATATATATATATATATATATATATTAGGGTTGTTCTTATTTTTCAAATGTTTGAAATGTTAGCAACTTTGAGCATTTTCTGTTTCTTGGTGATAAAAGAAGACGACATACAAAGTTTGAACAAAATCGGTCAACATTACGAGGTCGCGCAACGAGGTCAAAGTTTTAAAAATATAGTTAAAATATAGTTTTCCGCAAATTTCTTCAAAATGGTGGACGTTACAGACTTCAATAATAATTATTAATTTAAAGGAAATCTAATTTACTACCAGACGTATGTTTGATGTTTTTTAATAAAACAAAGTTTTTAGTAAAAACAAAGCAAGAAAGGGAGTGTGTATTGTTAGCTTATTTCATGACTTTTTTGTATCAATTAACTTCACTCGCCTGTAGAAGATGACTTGTTCGCTTCAGAGTAAAATAGTACTTTTAAGTTTAGTAAAACTTAGATGATAAATCCAAAATGACCTTGGTTGCATTCTATCAATTCAGAATTCAGTACAATCTGAGTTTACATCATATGATTCAGAGCCTGTATTGACCTATAAGAAATCGATTATGAAAAAAATAAATAATAATGTGTTTCTTAGATGTGCGTCAAGGTATCCTCTCAAATTTTACTTTATCTCTGACGCATTTATAATCCATTATATGCGTCATTTTGTACGCGAGATAGGCTTTTTTTAATGTGCATATAACTCTCTACTTATTAAATTGACATGATTTAGTATACCAAAATATTCTGTTAGTGTTACCTGGATAGAAAGAGAAAGAGAAGGGAGGGAGTATTTTGCCTCACCTCTCTCCCTCCTTTTTTCTTCCTATCCAGGTTACACTAACTGCCGTTACCAAATGGTAATCGTATATTCTCATATCAAAAGATCAATTTTTGGGGGAGAGTACGTATTTGCTTATATCTCTTAAAGTATAGCGATTTTTAGAACACAAAATATATCAAATGAAAGCTTGGTTAACCAGCTTTAATATTTTGGTATACTAAATCATGTCAATTTAATAAGTAGAAAGTTATATGTACATTAAAAAAAGCCTATCTCGCGTACAAAATGACGCATATAATGGATTATGTATGCGTCAGAGACAAAGTAAAATTTTGAGAGGATACCTTGACGCAAATCTAAGAAACAAATTATTATTTATTTTTTTCATAATCGATTTCTTATAGGTCAATACAGGCTCTGAATCATATGATGTAAACTCAGATTGTACTGAATTCTGAATTGATAAAATGCAACCAAGGTCATTTTTGGATTTATCATCTAAAGTTTTACTAAACTTAAAAGTACTATTTTACTCTGAAGCGAACAAGTCATCTTCTACAGGCGAGTGAAGTTAATTGATACAAAAAAGCTATGAAATAAGCTAACAATACTCACTCCCTTTCTTGCTTTGTTTTTACTGAAAACTTTGTTTTATTAAAAAACATCAAACATACGTCTGGTAGTAAATTAGATTTCCTTTAAATTAATAGTTATTATTGAAGTCTGTAACGTCCACCATTTTGAAGAAATTTGCGGAAAACTATATTTTTACTAAATTTTTAAAACTTTGACCTCGTTGCGCGACCTCGTAATGTTGACCGATTTTGTTCAAACTTTGTATGTCGTCTTCTTTTATCACCAAGAAACAGAAAATGCTCAAAGTCGCTAACATTTCAAACATTTGAAAAATAAGAACAAATATATATATATATATATATATATATATATATATATATATATATATATATATATATATATATATATATATATCTATATATATATATAGTCTTTGGATCCTTTTATACTTACTTCGACGTAATGTTTAATGTTAGATATGAGTTTTTTTATTGCTTTAAACATTGATGGATAATATTTGTAGTTGATGGTTCTTATAAGAATAATGCTTTTAAATTAGCTGCTGAATAACTTAAGTTCAGCAGTTTCAAAATAAATATATATTCATTCATACATTATCTACGTTAGTGATTACTCATGTTCCAATTTTTATATAAATATTTTATGTATTTTAAACGCTGGACTATATAAATCATACCTTAATGCGTACTTTGTCCAATCAAAATCAACATTTTTTTCCTTTTTCGACCAAAGCATATTTCATGTCAACCCAATTTTGTTTATACATAAAAATCAAAGGCGTTGCTGTGATTATGAACGTACTTTAAGTCTGTAGTTATTTTCTGCATGATTCAGTGCACAATAAAGTCAATGGAATCAATTATTAATTAGTTAGTATTATTATATATTAAATTAGTCAAATATTTATAACTAAAAGCCTTACATAATTAGAAAGTAAGCTGTGAATAATTTGTAGATTTTTAAAAATACTTTAACAGCTATTCTAAAATAAAAAAGAGAGTCTTTTTTATAAGACGAAAAAATCATAAGTTGATTATTAGATCAATCTGTTCAAATACTCTTAAAAAATATATCCTTTTTACCGACATTTGGCAAAGTCTTATTGTACATTTCAAAATAAGAAAAGTAACTTGCTAAGATGACTTTTTATAGATATCTTAATAATAAATATGTTTTTTTACTCATAACAAAACATGTACTAAGAGCTACGAATGTTATTTTCCTCTATAACTATTGTCTGACATCCTTGTTCTGACATCCATTAAACCAGCCTTCATCCCCGTTAACACGAAGTTTTGTTGTTCAGGTATGTCTTTATTTGTTGATATCAAACAACTAACAATTACAGATCAATTATTTTGTCATTTTCTTCATTTTCCCTCCTCACCGTAATGATTCTTGAAAAGATTAGTGAATGGCAGCCATGTTTTCCAACCATTGTTTGTCAAACATAAGAGAGAAGAAAATATATTTGATGGTAATGTAGAGCAAATTCAATAACAAATCTTTTTGTCCACTTGGAATTGATGTCTCATTGTTTGTTTGCGTAAGATTTTTCAACCAAACATTTGTATGTACTGCTGTCTCCCTTGGTCAATCCAAAGAGCAAGTATGTTATATATATATATATATATATGTATACATTCATAACTTAGATCTCAAGAGAGAAGTAAGTCCTTGTTTACACATTCCAAGTTCTTGTAGGAGGCTCCTCAACAAGAATAAGGGAATAAACAACTGCAACAAATGTTTTGACATTTTTAAGGATTAGAATGGGATTAAGTTGTTCTCTGTGTGTGTGGAGGTTTGTGGTGGCAGAGATAACAACAATAAGGGAAATACAGAGAGAGAGAGATCATGCTTTCCTTGCAATGGATATAACTGATAAAAAGATTTGGGCTTTATACTACGTATTATATGATGGTGTATTCGTTTTTTTTAACGTGATGAATTTGGTTACTGTTTTTTCTCTAGAGAAAATGTAAATTTTCATAAAGCTTAGGATATAACCAGTGTTGGTCTAATATTACTTTGAAAGTAGTATGTAATATGTTTATTGCGTAGTAATATTTTTTTTAAATATTAGTTATTACTTCTCAAAAGTAATATACTACTTTATATTAGATATTACTTTTTTGAGCATTCCGAAACGATAAGTAAAGGCAATTCAAACAGGATTTGTAAAAATCCTCGCCAAACCAAGTTTGCATTTTTATGTCCACTGGGTGACGTCACATAATACATTCACAGTTCAATAATTTTCATCAAAAATGCCTGTCGAATATATATTTTTCACGAAAGTAATATGTAACTAGGATATTACAAATTAGTTATTACTTGAAAGTAATATCTAATATGTTTGTTCTCTCTAGTTAGTCGCAGTAATATAACTGAGTAATATATTACTCGCACGCGCGTTAGGGAGCCACAATGGATATAACTAAATAGAGTTGGGTTTTTTTCTCAATATTATGGGACATGCATCTATTTGGTGTGACGTCATAGATGAAGGAGGTTTTAATTGAAGCTTCTCCGAGGTCACATAATATTTTGGAAATGCAAGCATATAATTAATTACACTTTTTTCCTAGGCTGATAGCGTATGAAGCTTCGTTGAGGATAATCGAATTTGAAAGTAAAGGACACAAACAAACTTTATTTTTGCTATGCATATTTATGTATTTATATGACGTTTAATGGATAGGTTATATCATTGAAACGGATTTGTAACTGATAAGGGTTTCTTCTTCATTTCAAAAGCTAGAGGTCCACTTCCAGATCCCACTTCATCTTGACAAGAATCTTAAAATTTCTATTTATCAAATATAATTTTAACTTGCAAATAATTAATGGCCGGCTAATTTTAAAATATGGCTCAAATTGCAAACATGAATATATTAAGCGTCCTTAAAATACGTTATTTATATCATATATATATATATATATATATATATATATATATATATATAAGAGGGGTAATTAAGATATGAAGCATGCTATACTGGGTGAGTATAAACCTGAAGAGAATATATATATATATATATATATATATATATATATATATATATATATATATGTATATGAAATATGCAACATGGCATTTTTCTTCTCATGTTCGTAATCCAGTACAGCTTTTCGTTCCGTTGCTTATGAAATCCACACAATAGCAAAAAATGTTTCTCATGTAATATAAGATCCAATTGAAGGGATCATCTCTGAGGTGTTTTTACAAACACATATTTTCAACAAAAAAAAAGCACAATCCCATAAATCCAATATTATCTGAATTTGTAACATTCATAAGAACCTTCATTCTATATCCTATTTTTTAAACAAAAAGGGTTTTATTGCATATCCTAACTATTTTATTATTTTCTTAAAGACCGGTTTGTGCAAAATATTATATATATATATATATACTTTTTTCATGCTCAATTAAGTACCTTTTTTTCTTAGCAGGAAGAAAAATACTGGCAGAAAAAATGAACATAAAAAGTACATCTTGCAACAAAAAAAATCTAAAAATCGATCCTTGATAAAATTACATGAAGAGGAAGAACAAAAAAAACAGATAAGTGAAATGAAGCGAAATATAATTAAAATTCATAAAATATATATATATATATATATCCAATCATATTTTTGGAAAAAAAGTATCAAATTAACGTATTACTTAATTTAAAAACCATGTCAAAATATTTTTTTATTAATCAGGTAGCAAAAGAGAGGAAACTGTTTTTTTTTTCTTTCTCAAATATATTTTGTAATCAATTTGTCAAGCTTATTATATTACATACTTTCACCGCTGAGTCCCTTGATCATTCTTCATATGGGATTGGTCCCCTTGACTAATCCTCGTATTTTGACTGTATGTATGTCCAAACAGGTACTCTCCGTGTTTTACCCCCAATCAATGAAAAGCATTGTCAAGTTGCACCATTAAGAAAATGCATCTATTGTAAAATAAAATATATGATGGAGTATGCCTGAGATACAGATTGAAGAGGCTTATTCTTTAAAAAAAACCATTAGATACTAATCTGAGACTTATAAAAGAAGAAGACGAAAGAATGACTCTAAGTTAAACGGTGTATTTTTCTTCTATGCTATAGATGCTCAAAGATACGTATCACCAGTCATTTGAATAATGTCTTGCGTCTCTAATGTTAGACTCTAAAACGAGGTGTGACAGCGTTTCTATCTCATAAAACTGTTTCTGAAGATTCTTACAAATAATTAAGAGGTATCTATATAAAGAGATAGATAATATATATATATATATATATACATATAAACTTGACTGTTCTTCATTAGTTTTAATTATATGATGGTAGCTAAATACTAGCGTCATATTAAAAATACTTTTTTGTAACAAAATATATGATATAATATTGTTATACTTGCATTAAAATAAAGTTGATATTACACTAGGTGATTGTCGTATTTTGTTACTCTTTTCAGAGATCTTATCCAAATACTGTAAATATTGGATAAGTAGTTTCAACTAATGCTGTGGGAAATATCCAATCCTCGGATTCAATTATTTTAACATCCATTTGTTATTAGACTTAGTCATTAGAATTCAACATAAACTAGAGGCATATATACACTCAGAGAGTGCAAACCTCCGCCGTCACGGGGTCCTTATGAGCCTTCCGAGGCGGATTTTTCACGACTGGGGCGGAGTAGAGGGACGGGGGAGGGTTCCCTAGACGGAAATTCCGAGAGGAAGACGCTCCCGGCACCCAATTTCACAGCACAGCGACATCTATTGGCAGAGTAGGCTAACTTGAAATATTTATTAGTATTTACTCATTTTGCATCTCAATTCTACACTCAGAGATGCCAAAATTTAATCACTTGTTCCTTTTGACATTTCCAACAACTTTCCAAAGTTTCATCCGAATCCGTACGGTACTTTTTGAGCTATCCTGCTGACAAACCAACCAACAAACCAACGCCAGTGAAAACAATACCTCCTTCGGCGGAGGTAATTATATATCATTTATTTATATAGTAAATGACAATATATGTAGTAGAAATCCAGATCACTTACATGAGATATCTGTAGAACTATAAAATGGAATAATATTATGGACATTCTTTGGCAATATTGTTTTTGATTCATTTTTGTAAGTGAGCATATACTTATTAACAGAGATATTCAATAAAGTGATGACGTTACTGAATATTGCATTGCTTATTGAGAAGGTGAATCGTAGACCCATCATCTTCAAGTTATAAATTACATGGAGATATATTTTTAAATGTCTTTCATGCATAGAGTTATTTCTATGTTTTCTATCTTAGTTCCAATGAGTCTATAAAGCCACAGAAATAAATAACCTTTCTCCATATAAATAATCGACTCTTGAACTTGAATTGTATGTAGAAATGCCTGATAGACGTTCAGGCCACCAATATCTTCATTGTGCCGATTGTAAATAACTTATTTATCAATCCTCGGACGACATTTTTTCTCCCTTGCTTGAATCTTAACGAGCTTCATTTCATATGAAGTACTGAGTCTTACTACCAAGTAGTTACCCCCCTCTTTAAGATAAGCCTATAAGATAGAATCTATAGACCATTAAGACCATAAGAATTTGCAAAATAATAATGCCGTCCTCTTCATTGCAATACATTTATGAACATAAAAGAGCCAATGAGCCAACGACCCCTCTCTCAGAATGTATGAGATTTAAGGAGCAGAGAACAATTATTCCGGTCAACGTAATGAGGAGCTTAAAAAAATTCTGTGAAACAATTAGCAGGAGCGGACATTCTAATAAATAGTTATATGTTTAACTTATTTCAGGGGCCAAAAGCAAAAAAAAAATCACAGCGACACAATGGGAAAGAAGAAGAAAAAAAGAAAACGTTGGTAAAAGCACTTTATGTCCCAATTATTTTGTCCAATAACTTTTCAAGTTAGTTAGTGACAATAAGTGAATAATTAGTTAGTAGTAGTAAAACAAAAGAATATAAGAATTCTCAACCCTTCTGTGAATAAGACATTTTGAGTATATGTATGTAGGTACCGGTGTACCTTCTTTATAAACTACATTTCATATATCTTTGCTTTAGAAGTATTCCTCTACACATAATTTAAATATATATGTCACCTCATAAGTCATCATTTTTGCCCACACAATTTTATTCTTATACAAAATCTACATTACAATAAATGTGATTTGAATTCAGCCTGAATAACAGACATTTCTAACAAATGTTTCTATCAAGATATCCAAAGATTTTAGATATGTAGTTCAAATTACATAATTAATTTGAATACAGTCAAGTTTTCAGCTATTAATTAATATAAAAACTTGGTTTTGATATTCGTGTGCTGATCAATAAAGACTGAAACATGTCAAAGACACGGTTCATCGTCAACTAGTGTAAACTAGTAAAATCTAAAGATGGCCATAAGAAACAAAATGTTTTATCAATGTATCATATCAACAATGTTGTTGGTGATTTTATATAGTAGTTTAATAAATATGTATATATTATAATATGTTGGTGGTCTGCATTCCAATTTATATATATATATATAACATTCATCGTCTTTATTTCTATTTTTTTGCAAAGATCGTTTATTAGATATGTCTCATTTCCTTGTTCGTCTCCATGGATTATTCCATATAGAATCACTATATTATTAACGAAGCCATAAATAGTTTATTTCATAAGCACATGGAGAAGACAATATGTAAAAAATATTATAATAAATATGAATGAAAGATTACTCAAACCATATGAAGGAAATCTCCACTTTCAGATCCCTTAATCACCGGTGGACGGAATGGTGGATTCCAAACAGCTTGAAGTTATTATGTATGTATGTAAGCTCAGAATCAAGAACGGAAGTCAAAATTTACTACGCCTAACAACAGATTGATGGAACTGTTTTCAATTACTTGCAATCATCCATGGAAAAATTATGTAGGTAAAAATAATATTATTGATTCCGTTAGGAGGATTTTACGTGAACATAAAAATAATGGGGTACTCATCAATATACTGGTTTTTTTGATTGGGGGGTACCAGAGTCAATTTATAACTTTTTATATATAGTATATTTACTTCAATTTTTTTTCAATAAATACGTTTTTCTCCATAGCAATATCAAAAATATTATTATTTTTGGGGGAAATGCATTTATTTTGTTAGCAAATAAATTACATGAGAGTAATTCGTCGTAGTTTCAATATTGGTTATCCGTTTGACTCCCCAAGTAAAATTTCTAAGAAGTGAATGAAACAGCAATTTATTAAAATAATTAATAATTCATTACTTCTAGAAGAGACAAATAAATACTTTAAACAAGTTAAGTTACTAAATAAATTCAACATTTTTTTTCTGGTGTTTATTTATTAGCTAAAATCTATACAGTGAAAAAAAAAAGAATACACTAGAAAGTAGAGATAAAAAACAGAATCTTAAGACAGTTACGTTAAAAACAAAACATAAATGAACATTATAATTCAAAATTTACCATATTGTATTGCAGATTCATTTTTATCATATAGAGTTCAATTTTAATTGAAACAAAGACATTTTTTTCTCCCATTCTAATACTCTTTAGTTGCACAAACTTAAAAAAAACTAATTAATAGTTATTAACTCACTAAAGAACCTACAAATGGAACGGTTTTTCTTAACTGTATTCCCAAAGGCTCTCCAAAATCCCTCATAAACATAATTTTTTCCTACTCATTTTTTTTACTGCGAGTGACCAAATCAGTGCTCCCAAGAGACAGTTATGACCAAAGACTCTCCACAAATGCTGGATCTGTGGGAAAAGTTCATTTTAAAATATACCCTTCTCAAAAAAAAAAGATTTTTCCTTCCTTTTTTTCAAGACGATGACGACATACAATCATTGGCTCACAGCGTTAAAATTGTTAGAGTCAAAGTAGTAGTAATAATAATAATGTTTATTTCATGGAATATTCAAAGAAAATGACTTGATATTTTTTTAAGACTTTTTTCTTCATTTTCACGAGTTTATCATTATATTTTATTTTACTAAGCACTGTTTGTGATAATCATCTTCATTAATCGACTCTTGATTAAAAAAGGCTTATATTCCCTGTTGTATTTTATTGTGAGGGGTTCAATGAAGATGTTATTATGGCTTAGGTAGAAAGAGAGAGACAGATAAAGAAGGAGAAGAAGAGCCTTCTCTACTCTGTAATTACGTATCAACACCTCTATAAATAGAGAGTTCTTCGAACCCCTTAATCTATTCTAACTACTACTACTAGTACTCCTGGGTTATCATGGGATTGTTATTATATATGGGTATAATAATAGGGGGGGGGGGTATTTTGGAGCAAATCAGTTGAAAATAACAACGGGAGAAGGTAAGAGGGGATAATCAAATGGGCTAAGCAATTTATTTATCTCATAACCGTCTTTATATTACATATATATATTGAAACTCAGTTTCCACTCATTCTTTTTGACAAGAAAAATTACTTTTTACAGTATTAATTTTTGTACATCTGTGTAAAAAAGGTTATCATTTAAAAATTATGTATTATAAATATACCTACAAATACAACACTTTATCTAAGTTCATCTCTAAGTATTCTAATCTATAAAATATATAAATGAAGAAACATAAGTGAAATAACAAAGATACTTTTTATATTTTAAGAAAAAATTGCTGCAGAATCAATACAATCATATTTTAAATACAAAATTGAGGTCAGAAAAAATAATTTTGCTAATAATATTCTTTCTATTGTTTTTTTAAGTATTTGTGAAAGCCGTTGTTCATAGACTTTTAGTTGCTCTGGAATAAATATTGGTTTCGACATGTCTTATTTTGATGTCAAAGGCATAATATCTTTCAGCTGACGAAATGAGGATTGTCTTAAACTACTTATGTTGTAATATAATGCGTAATAATAATATAATAATATGCATATTATTAGAATAATAGAGTGCCTAATTTTAAAATGTTCTAATGGATCAGGTACTAAAAATATTGACCTTTTACTTGATTAAATGGACATAGCTCGTTATTATCTTTTTATGCTCCGTAATTGTAGGATGGCACAATCCTATCCCCGTAATTGCTGTTTTAAACACAGTTGAAATATCCATGCTTATTGAGCAAAGGTCTACATAGGATTATTTCTTTGGCAAAGTTATCGACCTGTAATTTAGATTTTATCTCTATAATAAGTAGGTTTGTCCTTGATATGTTGGACAGAATAAAGAGATTCATTGACACATCATCTGGACTTTGTTTTTGCATGATAAAGTAGTTTTATATTTTGAGGAAGTACCAATCATAGGATTTTATAGGGAGGCAATATTAGATATGGCTAGGAGTTGTGTTGCAGCTCTTTGATTTCAATATTCACCATTTAATCGAAGCTCAAAACATACCCTCAGTGACATCAATCTCTTTGATTATTGAAAAATATACATTAATCCTTTATACATAACCAAAATCATGGAGATATAATTGAGATTATGAATCCGTCATTATAGACTCAGAGATCTTCTTTCCAATTCATAACTCTTGTTAAGACATTTGACAATTGTCTGAGACGTGATGAAATTATGCAAATGAATATCTCCAACATCATTCAAAATACCTTCTTTTCGTTGCTAAGAACCTTCATTTCAATTATAAGAAAGATCAATGGAATATTTCGCATTACACCCATCAAAACCATTGTCAACGGGGGGGGGGGGGGGCAGCCTTCCAATAGAAGTATATATATGAGAGTACATAAATACATTTCCTTACATCAAGGTCAATGGAATCAGATCACACTGTATAACAAAGTATGTTTCCTCAATACAACTGCACAGGGGATACACACATATATATATATATATATATATATATTTGGGTCAAGTCGTCTCCCAAAGCAATGAAGATGTTCCACACAACAAGCAAGAGAGAGAGAGAGATTCCCTTTCTTCAGAAGACGACGTTTTTTTATTTATTCTAAAGTGAATGAAGAAAAAAATTCACAAAAAGTCGAAGAAGAACTTCCCAATAATAATAATAATAAATACAGGCTATTGTTAAGTGTCTAACGAGGGTAGAAATTTATGACCTTTCCAAGGACCACGTCTTCTATGTTAGGCATAATAATTTTGTCCTATTTAACAGAGGACGGAGACAAGAAAGAAAAAAGGAATATTTATTTTCTATGGTCCCTTCCATGGAAGACTATTATTATGATTTTGTGAGTAAAAAAAGACATTATTATTATATAGAAAAGCTTCGAGACATTGCCCATATTGTTATTATGAGTCTCTGTCACTCATTCAGAATTCTATGAGCCCTTTGACTGTCTTGGGTCATCAGTTACAACGAACTACCCTCCATGATAATGCAAAAAATATTCATCCCTATTTATTAAGTTTTTTATTCTACAGACCATAAAAAAACACAAACATAAAAAATAACGTCTATAAAAAATTGTTAATAAGAAGAAATAAATAATTTTATATATCGTTTAATATTGTTTTACTTATCTATTGTTGGAATGGAATAAGAATGTATAAAATAAGACAAAGGGGTATTGACGAAAGAGTTTCAAAGCTTTTGTTGGTACTCTGCATTTGTATGGTCTGTTTGGGTTAATGCTAAATTTTTAAATCACAGATGAGTTCCGTCTGACCTCTTCTTTTAACGGAACGCCGTACAATACAAATTTATTTTACTTAAAAACTTTAAACACACAAAAATATTTTTTTATTTTGTTATTTCATAAAAAAGGTTTTGAATATAAATATAAGTTATTTTAAGACTTTTTGGCTACGTTTCTGAAAATTAATTTTATATGGTACTTATATATTTCAACGTCAAGTAAATAAAGATCATGAAGTAAAGAAGGCTATAAAGTGTTTTATTATCAATTTCTAAAGAAATTTCGATACTATTCATTTAAGAATTCCTAGACATGGTCAATAACATATGTATATTACACCAATAAATAATTATAATAAAGTTAAAGTTCTATAACCACCACACATAAAACAAAATTAAACATAAAATATTGCAATGTTTTTAAAATATAACATATATAAGTGTTTCATTTCTTCTTTAGAACTATTTTCATTGAATACCCTTCAAATATCAAGACAACTCAAACAACAAAACAAGTTTACAGTTATAAACAGTTTAACAATAAAGCAACAGAGAAAAACACAAATTACAATGATAAATGTTGAACTTTTTATAGGAAAGCTAATCGATCTAATCGCGTGGAAAGATAAGCATCGTATATATATTCATAAATTTCCTTTTTTGTTGTTGTTGCTTTGAATAGAGCATAATAATAATAATATAAATTGTTGTTTCTTGGAAGGATGGCAGTCACTATAAGTGTTTTTTTTCCCACTCTTCCAAAACAGAGTATGCATAGACTCTCTCAATTTGAGATGTGTTTTTTATTCAATGCCACCCAGGGAGGCGTGTTTTCATAATGTATACTCTTCATCTCGTAGTTCTGCCTCTAAAAGTGTGTAATTACTTAATGCTTCAGTATGGATGGAGACATAGAACTCTAGGGTTACGGCCTCGAAGGAGAAATATGTGGTTTGTAGTGGTGTCGTATCTTGGATGCTGTGATGGATGAGAAAACAATGTCTAGCAATGCTTTTGATCAACCTTTAATGATATATTGGACTATGCTATTATTTCATTTGTTAGAGTATAGATGTTCAATCAGGGAGATTGTCTTAAGGATTTGGTGTGTTGGGTTTCGCAGGGCAAAATAATGACTCTTGCAGGTTTCAAATTAATAACTGTAATTTCAACTGCGACGATGAATTCAGTCCATCTAAAGAACTATTCGAATAAATACAAGGAGTAAGATGGCTGTCCTACTTGGTGATGAAACAATGAGGTAGTTTTGGGAATAGAAAAAAAAATCCAAAAATAAATGTCCAGTGATGTCATCACTCTATCTTATGTTTCAGTACCTCCTTAAAATGACGTAACTGGGTATAACTTTTGCCATGTCGCCCTTTTTCTATTCGTTAAGACTACGTATTTATCAGGAAACGACCGCGTATCCGGCCCGGGTCCCGGCTGTTTTTTTTAGAGTCGCGCCCCGGCCCAGTGTCTAAAAATCACCTTAAGTGAAACTAATTAAGGATGGGTTGCAGTTACTTTAAAGAGTTTAAAGATTTTTTTAACAAACACATTTTGATAGCATTAAATATATTTTTTAGATGAAGGTACTGTTATCAATACAGTTTTATTAATGCATATAAAAAGTATAATCAGTTGCTAACCAAAATGTGACTCCAAACCATTTCTTCTAAAAAAATCGAATAATAAAGCAGAAATAGATATTTTTATTTTTTTTTTAATGGTTTGAATACGGTTATGTACATTATAGAGTCGAACATTGTTTTAAGATAATATATTGATATATTGCCCTGTATTAATATAAAAGCAACATAGCTGAAATTTGTCGTAAAGCTTAAAACTTTGCACTGAGTATTAAAAGATTCTAGACTCAAATGTAAAAAATGGAGATATATCCCTTTGTGTGGTCGTGCTTATATACAAAGTATATATGCTTTAATATTTTATAATGTATTTGTATACAATTCAATACTGTAATGAAGTATTTTTACGAACAAATTTTTAACATTAAGGTACGCTGTATATCGAACTATTAAATACAAACTGTATTTAGAAATAAACGTGTTTGGTCGATGGTTTTGTGTCTTCATTAGTTTATACGTATTATTCATTTTCATGAATATGACATCTATGCATATTATTTATAAATGTAATATTTTAATATAAAGGATAGCATAATTACCCGCAATGAACTATTATTTTTACTAATTACTGGCAATTAAGTATTTAGAGTAACAAAATACTTTGCACAATTCGGATACGAGAATAAACTCGTTTGACAGGGGATTTGATTTCTCCTAAGATAATATTGTGTATATATAAATATATGATTTGTTTTCTTAAATAAGACTTCTCTTAGCGCCTACTGAAACAAGCATACTGGAATGGTGGTAAGGGGAACTACATACTGAGAGTGACCCCTTCTTACTCCATATTTGCTTATCTTCAAGTGCTAATATAAAACGCCGAGGCTATGTACATTAAGATAATAATAAGATGAAAGAAACTTGCCATACCAAAAAGAAAAAAAAGCTGAAGTGTTCCAACATTATATATATATATATATATATATATATATATATATATATATATATATATATATATATATATATATATATATATATATATATATATATACAGACTACAAACTATATCAAGATGATTGTTTGTCTTCTTAGGGAATAACTCCTTGCATGGCTTGGCTTCTCTCACTCGTGGGAAATCTTTTCTCTTTTTTATTTACTGTAATTTTATTATTAAAAATATATATTTCCCCATGCTTGACGCAGCAGTGTAAAAATTGTTTTTTCCCACATAAACCCCCCATCATAAGTCCAAACTAAATGATAAAAAGACCTACATAATTTAAGTCATCATAATGATCATAATTTTGGCTTATGATCATAATCTTAGTTATATATATATATATGTATTATATATATATATATATATATACATGTGGGTGTGTGTGCCGAGTGCGTCAGGGAAAGTGGAGCAAAGCTCTGGCACAGAAGTGTACCACGCTATAGAAGAAATTACAATTTCTTTATGGTTCATTTCTGGCATTCCTAATATAACTGACATCATCATTTCAAGCTACAACACTGACTAGACTACATTTAAAAAAAATCTGCAGGGAATGCTGCTGGGACTGTTGTCAACATTTACAAAGTGTTGAAGGGGCCCAGTAAATATCTAAGTGTTTAATTATAAAAGAATTAATATGTTTATTGATGATATATCAAGTCCATCTGAAAGAACCACAATTAGCATAAGCGAACTTGACAAGGAAATAAGCGTATATAGCACATGTTTAAAACCTCTTTGTAAATAAAAAGGAGTAATTATCTGCCTGCTAATAATATCAACATAAATAACGCCAAAAAAATTGAAAAGGGATTACAAAGAAATATCGTAAGCGTTGGAGCTTTTAAATATGGTTCCGTGTAGAACTTATATAATGATTAACCCAAGCACCAACATTTTAAAACGTGCCGTCTACCGCAAGAGTTCATTGCAATGTTCGCCAATAAAATAAGCGCCAGGCCGTATACACTTCAAGAGGCATGTTGAGGCCGTTAGTGACGCTAGTATTGAGAAATAACATGTTTCATAAAAACTAAAAATCCTTTTCATGCATTATTTTTCAGAATACGTCATACTGACATTGTAGATTATTAAAATATCACTTTAAGTTGTGTTGTACCGTCCTTGATGTAATTCGTATATATTTTTGTGTGTATATATAGTGGAAATCAAGGTATATTGATATCCAAAGTATGTTCATATTGCCAAAGAGCGTGCTTTTCCCTTGCCGGTGTGACGCCATTATAAAGAGCGAAAATAATACGGTATATTTTGATGACGTCAAAATAATAACAAGGTGACATTTTATTTTCTCTGATAACATAAAATGAATATACCTTGTATTTAATATATCCTGTTGACCAAATATATGATCATCTACTGTTTGAAAAGAATGACTCATATATTATTGTATAGAAAGCAAACAAAAATAGTTCACCAATTATTAAAATACCTCTCAATCCCAAAATGAATATATATTTGATTAACGATTCTGAGCACCCTCCTTGAAAAATAAACAATGAATATATCATTCTTTAACAATGAAGTGACTGATTAGAGCCGTGTACACAGATTGATTAATATTATTCTCTTTATTTAAATCCTACATTGTTTGACAAATTTCATGGTGAGTTAATTGAGAAATTAATATATATATATATGTGAAAAATATGTACAAGGAATTGCCCGTAAGTTGTTGTTTTCTTACAACAAACAAGGGGGAAGAAAACAATAAAAAAATCAGCCAGTAGGTTTGATGTTGTTGTTTTTTCTTCCACCTCCTCTGATGTCTTAATTAAAGAGCAGTCCATGAAGAGGTGTTTCACCTCATGAACCACGGAACACGCACAATATACGGGTTTTTTTTTGCTATCCAGCAGAGAAACTAACGAGTTAAATAACGAAAAGAAAAATTAAATTATTTTTCTAGATGTTTTGTTGTGAGGATCTATGAACAATGGCTGGCTCTTGTTGTTGGGGCGGAGTAAACACATATTTTAAAATGATTTTTTTTTCGTAAAAAGTTACCTGAAAAAAAAAGATTTTGAAATGTTTAATTGTTATTTTTGAACAAATTGGATTGAGACATAAGGGATCACGCAGGGAGGGTATCCTCTCAATGGGAGAGGATAATTATATCTATTGAGCTCTAGTTTTCTCTTACTTTGTTTTTGTGAGGGTCGTTTGTTTAATTAAGTAATTAAGTTCTTTCAAATAAGAGTTGTAAAAAATGACTTTTTGTATTATAAATTAAACATACTGAAGGATTACAAAAAGTTATTCACTCAAATTCATCCATAAGTATATATATTTTGTTCAGTTGATGACACTGATTTCTTTATTTTGTACGTCCGATAATGAGAGATATAGTCCATTTATCGCCAGGTATAATGATACAAAATAAACATTCATTGCTTTAGTTGATTAATGTTAACAGGTGTGACATCAGATTCTTAAATGCCATGGATATCGGTGCAGGTAGGCTGGATAGATTTCAATTGAGTCGATTATTTCTTTTCGCACAGCAGATGTCGCTGTGGTATTTATAAAATATGACGTCATATTGGGTTTTTTCGATCTCATTCATTACATCCATTAAAATAATTACATTTACTTCCAGTTTTAAATTATTTCCACAACTATAATTAATATTTCAGGGGTTAAGGCAACTGCATTATAACGCATTCGAGTTTACTTCAATGTTTTATAGAGATCTAGGAGGTGAGGTTTCATGCGGAATATTGAGCGCAGTTCCGCGGAGCATTAAAAATAATAGACACGATAATGTTATTAAAACAATTGTTTAAGGTTACGTTAGTAATACGTCACAAGGATACTTGATATAATCCAAAATCATAGAGATATACAGACATAAAGAGCTTATTCAATGGTAAAGAAAACATCGATCAGCTGTTGCCATTGCCCAAAATAAACACTATAATTTGTACTACGTCATCGTAAGTTGATCATAGAGAAATAAAGATTTGTTTAATTTGGCACAATGACGTATTTCTCTGAAAAATCTAATAAGCTCTCTATGTTTTTTATTCTCTATGCCCAAATTCCTACATATTTATTTACTTAGCTACATCAGCATCAACACCTCTAGCGGATAAATAAAACTAAACGAAGCCAAGTAATAATAATAAATAAGAACTGGAAGCTCTAGATGCGCCACTTTCCTTTAAAGCTGTAGGTATAAGCCCAAGAAAAAGAAACAATTTGTGCTCTTAAGAATGACATTCTTCTCTCTTTGTTGATGTTCACTCCTCAACAGACACGATTACATAAAGTGATACTTTGTAGTATAATGTCAACTGGATTTTTAATATCATCTCCTTTTCTTTCCACCAATCACGTTTCAAAAAACATCACTTTTATTTATCTTTAATCTGATCATCCTCCTATTACATCTATACTCATCAAACAATAATTCCCTTCGTCTGTTCGTTCGTTTCCCTCAATTCCCCAAGCAATAGATCCAGACGAAACTTTCAGTGACTAATTTTTAAGTGCTGAAGGAGTTTTTTAGTGTTGGGTGACACTCCCTGAAAATTCATTATTACTTAATTTATTCGCCAAAACGTTTTTATTATTTTTTTTTTAAATTGTCAAGCAAGATTCGGAACAAATTTTGATAACTTTGATATGTTAAAGTGTGTTTGGGACTATTTGATTCTCAAAAAAAATTCGTTTACCATATGTTTATGCAACAACAAAACGTTTTCTACGATTTATTGACAAAGACGCGTTAAATTTAGACCAAATTGTATGCGGAGGATTTTTTGATGCTACTAAATATTTAGAAGTGGTTTTTCCCTGGAAAAAAAAATATGTATAAACAATTTTTTTTTAAATCGATCCGTCTATTTTTTAGTTCTGTCCTCAGTATTTTCTAAGCATTCATTATAAATTGATCAACTTTTCTATGGAGAGCTTTGAGGTGCCAAAGAATCAAGTGAAGATTCCCGGGAAATACTGGGAAATGCGGGGAAGCATCCACTAGTGTATAATTGTTTGATAAATTAATGGAAATGACACTATTTAATTAGTTTGTCACCAAGAAGCCAAGTCACTTCCTTGTGTCTATACAATCACTTCTTCTTTGATACTTTAACTTTGCATAAGAGCTCCAAGAGTCCATTATTGCGAATCATATAGATTAGTCAATACGCTCAATTGTATGATTGTATTTCAATCCATAGTACAAACGTCTTCATTATTCAAACTCATGTTGCATTTAGTATCTATGTTTTGTAGATATGGAGAGCTGAAGTTTGAAATGATCCTTGGATCTTTACTTACTAAGTGAACATAACTTCACTCTGTTTTTCAACTATAATTTTGAAACTTACAATCATTTTTTTTTGCTCTTGGGCATTCATGATGTATTTCACAGCATCTTACATATTAAATA
Organism: Caligus rogercresseyi; assembly: GCA_013387185.1. Taxonomy (NCBI): domain Eukaryota; kingdom Metazoa; phylum Arthropoda; class Copepoda; order Siphonostomatoida; family Caligidae; genus Caligus; species Caligus rogercresseyi. Next base: position 18,454,095 of record CP045901.1, read on the forward strand.
GTTATAATGTCTTACTAATTTGATCCTATACGTTGAGACTTGTCGTTTTTTAAACATTATTTATAAGAGGAAGTGAAAAGGAACTTTACGTTCGTCTAAGCTCATAGAGTTTAAAGGATGCCAATTGTTTCCTAAAGGAGCTCAATGGATCAAAGTTGTGGTGGTGAAAATTGTATATTTTTTTGCATCTTTTTGATTTTTTTGAATGGCATTGTAGCCAGTCGTTCGTCCTTGTGAAACTTAAATTCATTGATTGGTGTGTTACTTTATAAAATATAGCTAAAACCAAGAAAGTTCGAAGATAAATATGTATGATTAATGAATACATTCGTGTTGAATTATTTCTTTAATAATTAATAATCCCATAATTTCGAGGAAATCTATTAATTTGGATTATGTTTTAAATATTCATATCGATGAATATATGTAGAGAGCTACATGAATAAATCTGTCAGCACGCAAAGAATAAAAACTACACTTTTTAATCAATCATATTCATGAACTATAAATTATTCAAATTCCATTTTTATTCACATTATACGCAATAATGATTTTGTTCATGAACCTAATAGTTAAAAAATGTTTATTGTGTTTAGTGCCATTCATATTATCATGGCTGAAACGGTTTTTTAGTTAATCGAACCAAAAAAACCTACATAAACATCGGGTTATTACACTGAGATAAAATAATGTAGAGAGATGTTCCCTTCATAACAAGTTAATATTTTCGAGAATCGTTCAACTGTCGAAGGAGGTGCATAACAAACCACTTATTACTAATTTATAAAAAAGGTTTCGTGATGTACGTTTCTGTGTTTCCCCCTATTACTTATTATTGAGGAGGTTTCTAGAGGCTACAGGGACACTTTACTTATCCCGGGATAGTTATATAAGATTTGTTCATTTTGGACTCGCTTCTTGTACAGCAGATAGACTCACATATTTTTCTGAATATGTTTTCGATATTTATATGTTGATATTAGGAAGAAATGGCCGAGGAAAATATGGTTCAAGAAGAAAAATAGGAAGAAATGAGCCAAGGTAAAGAAGAAAAAGGATATTACATTTTTCAACAACTGCAAAAATAAAATTATTTTTGGTCATGATTTAATCAAATTATATGAGACGTAATAGTATGTGGTTTTATCCCACTCAAATGCTTGCATGCCCATGTATTGTGGCCATTGGGTTCCTTGAGTCTTCATTTTCTTTTTCTATCTTGGTTTATTTCTTCCTGGGCCATTTCTTCCCAGACAGTATTTTTCTGGTCCACTTCTTCTGGACACCCTATATGCTATTGATATGAATAAGCAGAGTAATGACATCACAAAGGAAGGTCCGAATAAACAACAAATGGAATTCGTGAAGGAGTCGACATATGAGAAGAAGGTTGACCTTTCTACAGGGATTTAAACTGAGACCAATCATTATCTGTACATAATGTGGAATAAACTACAGATTAATATTGAAGCGTTCAGGTATTTGATGGCTTCCTTCAATGAAAAAAAGCTACAATCTTCTCTGTCAAACATTCTAAATACTACCTTTGTTACTTGGCACTTAGGTAGTTATGTAAATATTGCAGCACAGATTTCATTTCTTAGGTCATATTAATGACTATACTAAATTGTAGCTACACCTGTTGATAGTTCCGTTACTCCCAAAAAACATCTTTGTTTTAAAACTATCAAAATATTGAAGTGGTATGTAAAAGAGTCGATTATTTCAACTACCTAATACACTTAGAGGTCGAATTAATAATTAACATTCCTTGTAATTGATCATGCATAAGATTTTCTTTTATTCTTAGCATTTCAGTGTATGGACGTCTGTTCCAATTATTCATTCTTTCAATCATCAAATATATAAATCTATGCAACATGTTGGCACTCCATATACATGTGCACACATAAGCTAATGAGAATATAATTTATCGTTATTGCAAATAAATTTTGATGAAGTGTAATAAAAGGGATCATGAAAGGTATTTTGATGGGTTGTCTATATTGCCGAAAGAGCAGCTGATATTATCCTGTTGGTGTGACGTCATTAAAGGCACCGAAAAGTAGGAAGGATAGCAATGCCATATATTTTAATGAAGATAAGAATAAATAGTAATATTTATGATGTTGCCATAAAACTGATCAAGAAAAGCTATATTTCGGAGTGAAATCTTTCATTCTAGTCGAGAAACGTATAGAAGGGTAATTAAATAATTTAAGGGATAGATACAGGTGTGGTTTTAAAGTTTGAATTAAATGTTTACATGTTTATCTTAAACTAGATAAGTAGCCTCAAGAATGTAACTATATATGAAGTGCGATTATTTGTTATGTACAAAAGTTTTTAAATATATTATACCAGTCCATGTTGTTCGACATTTTTTTAGACATAGCGTGAATGGGATCTATTAACGACATTTTGATAGTCTTTCAAATTATGCACTTACGATTGTACCTGAAAACAAATTCTAAGAGTATTTTGTACCAAATATGCTGCATTTGTATATATTTTTCTAGTTTTTGACCTCTTTGTTTCTAGGATAAGACATATAATTTGTTTAAAAATTATATATAAAAGTATTAAAAAAACGGTATATAATCAATATCTATACAAGAGTTAAAACAATAACAATATCATAAAATATTTCAAAAAAAAATTAATAATTTTAAAATATTATTTTTTTTTTGGTACTTCAGTACAACAATTTATTTTCCATCAAATTGGTTACATTATATTTTTTTTACATCATTACATAAACATATTCAAAAATCACTAAAATACTTTACAATATTATGTGGAGGACTAATCTTGTTGAACGAAATTTATATACAAATAACTGTATTTTTGTTGTAATAAAATTGACTTCATTACTATGTGGACCCAAATATAAATATGAAAATTCTTTAGGACATGGATATAGTTTAATTTGTTGTAAAATATGTTTGATAATGTGCTGATAATTTTTTAAATAAATGGACACTCGACTAGAAAATGATTTAGCGTTTCAGTCTTTTCTTTGCAAAAGAAACATAGCCTTTCAGCGTACGAATTACCATGTATACTTCCTAGAGAGAACGTGCTCGAAACTATTCTGTACTTTAACCAATACATGGATCAATCAAACTGAAATATTCTTTTGATTTTTAGGGCTAAAATTTGATGATGATCCTCTCATGGACTCACGAATCCTTGGAGTCGAAGGTGTTCTAGTTTATTTCCTATTAAAATGTTTATGTACATAAAGTCTTTTTTTATACCTTCTTATTTGTCGTGCAGATAAGTAAATTATAGCTAATGCAAACATATACATCCAAGATACGAGGGCTGGTCAATAAGTGCGTGACTTTTTAAATGAAACAATTTTTTTGACAAAAGATAATTTTATTTTTCAACATAGTCTCCTTTGAGCTCTATACACTTCGTCCAGCGTTTCTCCAATTTTTTATCCCTTCCAAAAATAAGATTTCTCGAGGTCCTCAAAATATGTATTTGTTTGTGAGATGATTCCATTGTTGGAATAAAATTCTTTCCGGCAAGCCATTTTTTAAGTTCAGAATCAAGAAATATTCACTCGGGGCTAAATCTGGAGAATACGGCGGATGAGGGAGCAATTCATAGCGTAATTCGTAAAATTTCGCCATGGAAACAACACATGTATGGACTTTAGCATTGTCTTGATGAAAAATAACTTTTTCTTGGCCAAATGGGGTCGTTTTTTTTCTATAAATCCTCATTAAATCGGTCTAATAAGCTGGTATAATATTCGCCATTCATTGTTTCTTCCCTTCTGAAGGTAATCTATGTGGATTACACCACGTGCATCCCAGAAAACAGTAGCCATGACTTTGTTGGCTGATAAACCCACTTTGGCCTTCTTCGGCGCCGATTCACCCTTCAAAACCCACTGTTTTGATTGCTGCTTGGTCTCTGGTGTGTTGTAGTGTATCCATGTTTCGTCCACTGTTACAATCGGCGAAAAACTCCTCCTTATTGCGGTGTGAACAAAGCCAAACATTCCATCGAAGTTGTCACCCGATTGCGTTTATGGTCGATTGTGAGCAAACGCGGCACCCATCTTGCGGATAGCTTTTTCATAGCCAAGTGATCTTTCAAATCGAAACCACTGACCCATGATGATATGCCTATGGCTTCCACAATCTCCGATCGGCCAACACCATATCATGAATTTTTTGAATTGTTTCTGGTGTAGCGACTTCAACTGGGCGTCCAGGAGCGTTCGGCATCAATGGTGCTTGTACAACCAGAACGAAATTCTGTAAACCATTTTTTACCATTGATATCGATGGTGCAGAGTCTCCATAGTATTTATCGAGCTTAACCTTTGTTTCAGTGATGGTTTTTTCCCGCAAAAAATATGCTTGATGAGCACACGAATTTCACTTTCTCCATTTTCTACACAATTCACGAAGTTGTTTGTCTGTAAAGACTGTCAAACACAAACTAAAAGACCCAGTCGTGTTCAGACTTTAACAGAAGTCAGCTGATAGATGCTTGTTGACAGGAGCAGTGTTTGACAACCCAATTATATGGACGGAAATACAAAAAGTCACGGACTTATTGACCAACCCTCGTATAATCGACATCTAAATTAATGTGTGATAGGATTTACTTATGTAAGGCATGATTCAAGGATGGATTTTTAGAGGGTTAAAAGGAAGTTCAATGCAAATTATATTCCCGTATAAACGATATACTCATAGACTCATTAACATATAACATAGCAAAAGTCATTTTAGATGATATACCCAACTATGGGTATGTATACCCAACTAAGGCAAGGGAGTTGTGATACAGGCTACTAAACTAGATATTTAGCTTGGTTTGCCAATATTCTTACATTTTTCCTATTTTTTTAAATGTGTTTCCTTATTATTGTACATTGCAAATATTAACAAGGACTTGAGGTTATAGATGTTTTTTAAAATTTAAATATAATTTTGTAATGAGAACTAAAAATGTAAACTATAAATGGGAACCATTTGTTAGGTATCATCGACAGAAATAAAATAACTTTTTTAAAAGAATAGTCAATCATTAGTCCAATACTCATGGTATAACTTGTGTATAGTGCTCAAATGATTTGGGTATAAAGAATAAAATTCAACTATTCAAAATTCACACGTTAATTCTCAACTTTTCAGTTTTTATCAACTTATCATTGTATGATCAAGTAATTAGAAACCCTTTGACAATATGTGATGCATTCACATATGCAATTATCATGATTTTAAATAGACTTCCTGGCCTTGATTTTAAACTGACAATACCCTATCTCATATATTAATTCATTTAATGGCTATCAATACTTCAACATCTCATCCACCCAGGTACATTCGTAAGTATAAAATATACTTTAATTCAATTATAAAATAAGTTTTTTTCTCCTTTTAACACAATTTCTTAACTATTTACAACGAGAAAAAAAAAATTTTGTAATTCTCATGTAAAACTTTATTTTTCTCCCCTCGCAAAAACCCTCAAAGTTATTAAAAATACTTTTAAAAGTATGTTTAAAAAATAATAATTAAAGGTTTCATAGCTTTTTTCCATTCTTTCTTTCTTTTCTTCATAAAAATACAATTGTATGTCGAAAGTTTTTTTAAAGTTTTCTTTGTTTCGTTTCAGTGTGTGTGTGTGTGTGTGTGTGTATGTGCGATGCTTCTGTCCTGACAAACGCAGACAACTAAGACGAGTAACAAAAAATATTCTATTTGAAAAAGATGTATTCAAATTAAAAATTCTGGTTGGGAGTCCTTCTATGTATTGAATTATGCACGTTTCAGGACACTGAGAAATGATTTAGCATTGCAAAATAAAGCTCAGGGCTCATTTACATATGTGGCTCCTCAATTGCAAAGTAGATTCCAATATGATATAGGTTTTATATTTATTTTTTATTCTTTTACTTTTTGACGACTTTTAATATCATTTTGGGTCTTTCTGAAAAAATATCATATCACTTTTGATAAGGATCAAGTGTTTCGAAGATATAGATTTTCAATATTAAGTAATTTAAGACGGCTGAAATGTAAGTATGAGTATAGTTACATATTAACCTAACTCTCATGATGGAACTAGTCGTCGAGTAAGGCGAAAAAATATGGCAATATGATACATTTTTTGAGAAAAATATTATGTCAACAGAGTTATCAATTTTAGAAGTTCAATTGATGCTGCTAGATTGTTCTAATTGTTTTGTTCGATCCATGGTTCATCTTATATCATTTTTTAAAGACTTTTATTGCTACACATCCAAAATAACATTGGCACATGCAAAAATATATAAATTCACTTAGTGTGCCTTTCTTTTAACGATTTCTTCTAAGGTCATCTATTGTGTTCCATCCCGATCGTCATTCAAGGATGGTACTGAGTTGAGCCATTTTTCAATAGCTGAATTAGCCAAGAACTTGTGGACTTTTGACCTATCTCCAAATTCTTCGTTCGAATCCAGGAAGACGATCCTTTCTAGCTCAAACTTGGGACAGTCATGAGCTAAATGTAGAGGATCCTCGTCTGCTTCCCCACAACCACGGCAAAGTGAACTGACAGAATGGTTCATGACTTTGTAGTGCTTTCGGAGAAGGCAATGTCCAGTTAGAATTGAACTAATCTATTTAACTTTCTTTTAGGGTAATCTAAAAGATTTCGCCATCGGTTGATTTTGACCTTTGGCATCATTGTACGACTTTGGCGAGAATAATGTAAGATTAGACCAATAATCTGCCACTTTTACTCATAAAAGTTGGAAACACCCCTCTTGAAATGTGATAAAGGGGCTTCAATATCATGGGTGGGATACACATTTTCAGCACCTCTCTTTGCGAGCATGTCGCTACTTCATTGCCAGTGATCATCTTATAACATATAAACATGAAAAGAACATAAACCCTCTTAGAAAATGTATGATTATTTCAAATGACTTTGTAGCTGTTATCATTTTAAGGATGTTAATGTTGTAGTTGAAAATATAACTATCATATTTGTAAAAACAAATTTCAACCTTTTTTTTTTTTTGCTGTTTTAAGGTCTATATTTCAATTGTAACTGGGGATACAAAGTTATAAAGGCGGTAGAATTGTGTTAAAGGAATTCATAAATAAACATTATAATTATTTAATTTCATTGTTCTTTAATTTTTGTAAATCAACTACCGATCATACAACTTTAACCAAGAATAACCGAAATCTCTTTTCGCTTACATTCAGCGTCCAAGCGACAGGGGTTTAATAACTATTGATAATTAATATAATCAATATTATAAGGGATCAATCTATGGTCAATAATGACATACATTTGGGTTTGTATAACTGCAAACACTCTTGGAGTAGGATATCTCATTGGAGACCAGAATGATATTGTCCTTCACAGAAGAAACTGGATAGCTAAAGAAAATATGAGCTCAAAGTTGTTCAATAATTGTATATATTTTTTTAATGAGCAGGTTTTACAGTAGTCAAGGAATCAGGAGCATCATTGGTTCTAGAGTTCAAAAAATTACTATTTAGGTAGAAATACAACTAAACACAAATAAAAAATTCGGACAAAGGCATTTCTGACACGTGTTTGAAATGGAAGGTCTTAAAGTAGTTTAATGGTGGCAAATAGAAAGTTGATCAAAGAGATGTAGTAAGTTAAAGTATAAGGAAATTTCTTTACTTTATTTTCAAAAAATTCACCTCTTTCTAGGTGAGGATCACATTTTATAGAAAATTAAAATGTAGTAGGCAGTAACTTGCTTTGACAACTTCTGTAAAAATATTTTTTTTGAAACAAAAACTTAGAATGCATGCAGCGTACCAATATAATGAAGAATTTATGATGAAGGCAATGCTCACCCATCTCTTAGAAATTCATTTTCCGAATATGTTTATATATATATTTGGAACTATGCACATATCTGAAGCAACCTTAGTCATGGCAACAGAAAATTTAAGCCTTCGGTGTTGTTCATTTATTTTATAATCACGTAGGTACATCCTTTTCCTCAAAAATGATATTTTTTAATAATATAAAAATAGTATTAAAAAATGTAACTTAATTTATTCAGAGAAATTACACATAATACAATGTATAAATAAACTATAATATTTTTTTATGTGTTTTAAACAAATTTCAACCTATTCTTTTATAAATTGTAATAACTAAAAATATTTTTTAATTTTTTGTCAAAATGAATTATGGATCCTAAATGTCAAACTCATTTCCCTGAGCACATCTTAAGTCATAATTTTAACATTTCAGGGTATCTTTTTCATGATTTCAGTGGCTGAGATCTCTTTTTCAATACATTTACTTTTAAATGCTATGTTTGTGAGTAAGTAATATTTCTTCCAGTGTCTTTTTGTTGATTTGATTCCCTTGCAATAATTGTTATTGGCTCTCCTCTTTGAATTGTGAAACAATTATAGACTTCAATTGGCTTTAAGAAACGATTTGAGTTTTGTAAAAACATATTTATTTTAAGGCATAAAGGAAAACGACTAAAAATATAAAATCATTCATACTTTTTCGGACTTTTTTGGTCATTCTCCGTTGTAGCTCATTTTTTGAGATTCCTAATGGTTAGAGTAGGCGCTGTTAATTGAAAAATGGTCTCCTATTATATCCTTTAATGCCCAAGGATAAATTTCTTAACAACAAATTGTTTCATAAATAATTTTAAATTGTATAATACTACGTTTCAACAGTATAATTTTATTCTTTTTAGAATTTTTACTAGTTTGTTTCAACATATGGATTGGGATATAATGGTTCAAGTTTATATTTTTTTCTTTAAAAGATACAATGAACCAAATGAAATATATATTTAAAGCAGAAAATGAAATTAATAAACATCTAACACAACTACGTTTGTAAATACCCTCATATATATCTGGATATTAGGGTTGTTCTTATTTTTCAAATGTTTGAAATGTTAGCGACTTTGAGCATTTTCTGTTTCTTGGTGATAAAAGAAGACGACATACAAAGTTTGAACAAAATCGGTCAACATTACGAGGTCGCGCAACGAGGTCAAAGTTTTAAAATTTAGTAAAATATAGTTTTCCGCAAATTTCTTCAAAATGGTGGACGTTACAGACTTCAATATAATTATTAATTTAAAGGAAATCTAATTTACTACCAGACGTATGTTTTATGTTTTTTAATAAAACAAAGTTTTCAGTAAAAACAAAGCAAGAAAGGGAGTAAGTATTGTTAGCTTATTTCATAGCTTTTTTGTATCAATTAACTTCACTCGCCTGTAGAAGATGACTTGTTCGCTTCAGAGTAAAATAGTACTTTTAAGTTTAGTAAAACTTTAGACAATAAATCCAAAAATGACCTTGGTTGCATTCTATCAATTCAGATTTCAGTACAATCTGAGTTTACATCAATGATTCAGAGCCTGTAATGACCTATAAGTAATCGATTATGAAAAAAATAAATAATAATTTGTTCTAAGATTTGCGTCAAGGTATCCTCTCAAAATTTTACTTTATCTCTGACGCATACATAATCCATTATATGCGTCATTTTGTACGCGAGATAGGCTTTTTTAATGTGGCATATAACTCTCTACTTATTAAATTGACATGATTAGTATACCAAAATATTAAAGCTGGTTAACCAAGCTTTCATTTGATATATTTTGTGTTCTAAAAATCGCTATACTTTAAGAGAAATAAGCAAATACGTACTCTCCCCCAAAAATTGATCTTTTGATATGAGAATATAGATTACCATTTGTAACGGCAGTTAGTGTAACCTGGATAGGAAGAAAAAAAAGAAGGGAGAGGAGTGAGGACAAAATACTCCCTCCCTTCTCTTTCTATCCAGGTAACACTAACAGAGTTACCAGATATATATATATATATGTATATATATATAAGGGTGATTATTATTTGAAGTATTCGAAGATTTTACTTTATTGCATAGAGACCATCTTGTGAAAGTTTGAACGAAATCGAATAAGGGGAAGGGTCTCCTCAACGATTCAAAGTTATATTTGTAAATTTATGTAGTAAAAAAATAGTCATTCGATCGCCTCTAATTTCCTCATATATATGTTACTTTCCATCAATTTAAAGCAAAATGTTGGAATGATCTCAAAGATTCCAAATTAGTCTTTAAATACATTCAAAACTTAACTATATATTAAAGTTTGAAAAAGTCAGTTTAAGGAAAATACCTCGAAATTAAGATTTTAAAACTTTAATATTGGATGCAGATAAATAAACGAAACTAATTTTGAATCCTTGATATCATACCAACATTTTGCTTCAAATTGTTTGAATGTAGCATATATATTGAGGAAATTAGAGATAAAATGAACCGAATTTAAGCAATTTAATTCGAGTTGAAATCTGACTTACAATATTATCTTTTAACATAAAAATGTAGACTCAAATAGCAACATTTAGCAAGCTAAATCAGCCATTCTTTTATATATCATGTTCGACATAAGTTATCTTTCTTATAAAATAGCCTGATTTATTTTTAGAGTTTTGCAAAATACTGCCAAAAGTGTCACAGTATGATAGTTTGCTCAGTGGAATAGAATTTACTCTAAGGTTACAACTATAGACACAAGGTCAATGAACGACTAGCGTAACATGAATATAAAATCTATGTGGTTCTTAATCCATTTTTATTACCTTCCAACAAGAATTAAGCTATTCATGTGCTTATATTGTGAGACATTTTTTAGTTGAGTTGTCATAGGGAGTCAAATACGTTAGTTGTTAATAAGAGCCATTGTGAAATAAATTGTCATTTAGACTCAAAGTGGATCATAAAATGGTTAATAGCTATTTCTAAGCAAGTATAAGTATAACAGAAATGATTACTATATACATGCTGGTTATTATAAAAATGTTGAAGCACTATATTTGTATTAATTTGTAGGGTTAATATACTTCATTATTATATAGGCATCTTCTAAAAATAGAAGATTGGAATCATGACAACTGAAAATTTATGTCAAAATGGTATTCATACGTAACCAAGTGACGTCACCAATATTGAAACCTTATATTATTATTGTCAATTGATAAGACCAAGTAAATAATACGTGTCTCTGACAAAAATCAAGATATATTCTTTGCACCACTTCAGGATGACTGAGTATTAGCTTTTAATCAAAAATGGATTCGTCTTATTCCTCCAATCCTCCAACGCCTTCATCCGTTTCTTCGGTCTCGTCTCTGTCAAGTGATGAAAATGATGATTCCTCATTCGACTCCTCGTTTTCCTCACCCGGTGCTTCCCCCATTCGCCATGTTCCACCTTCATCTCCTGTAAGGTCTGTCCGTCCCTCGATCTCAAGGAATAGCTCCCCTAGACCTTCAATGTCTACGCCCTTAATTGCGACAACTTCTATGAGTTCTCCTCTTAAAGTGTCTCGGAGTTCTCCTCCCAAAGTATATCGGAATAGTCCTCCCAAAGCATCTCGGAATAGTCCTCCCAAAGCATCTCGGAGTCCTAAAGTACCCCGGAGAGCCCTCTTCAAAGACTACTGTGCAATGCTCGGATCCCCCCGTTCGCAAGCCCCGAAACCCTCATTCCAACAAGAAGCGTCCCCGTTGGCTCCGTGAAATCCACCGCTATCGACGCTCTACAGAACTCCTCATTCGCAAAATGCCCTTTTATAGACTCGTCAAGGAGACCATTGACCGTATGGCCTCCTCAGATTTCCGTGTTCAAGTCCTGGCCATCTCGCTCTTCAGGAGGGCTGTGAAAACTACATTACGGATCTCTTCGAGCGGTCCAATCTTTGCTGTATTCATGCAAAGAGAGTGACGCTCATGCCAAAGGATATACGACTCGCCAAGAGGATAGGACTACTCTACCTTATTACTTTAAAATCCTTCCTTCCCCACGATTCAAAAAGTATATTTTTTTACAAAGAAAATCTTTATTATTTATTGTTCCTAAATACCTAAAATTGAAATACACTGCCTTACTCCAAAAACAAATATTATTATTGTTATATTATTGCTTTTATTATGTTATATATATATATATATATATATATATATATATATATATATATATATATATATAGATATATATATATATATATATATGTATAGTGGTGTCAAAGAGAAAATAAATTTTGATTTAATTGATGCTGGAACAAATGAAAAGATCCTGTTGGGACAGCAGTTGTGTAATTAATTCTCAATGTTGAGACGTTCGCCTCCTCGGAGAATAAGGCCACATGATAAACTCATTGAAAATATCCTAGGTTCAATTGTCTCTAATTATAAAGCTAAAATGTTTTTTAATATTACACTTGATGTATGTCAATTGAACTAACTATCAAGATTCAAAATATTTTGTATGAGTTTGACTAAATCATTAGATTGGACGCAGAGTTTACCGTATTTCTTAAAATGTTATTATTATCAAATATGTATCAAGCTAAAGTTAAAGTATATTGTCAATAACAATAAGTAATTTCTGTAAATGTCATAGCTTCAAATAAATTTAATTTAATATATAAAATAATGATCCTTTGGTTGAATGCTTTAAAACTCTATTATTCTTATAACACGTTTAACCAAAATTATATTCTTATAAATCTTTCCAAATTATTCCTAAATTATAAACAAATCAGCAAATTCATTTAAGTGTTTTAATTCATTTTTACCTCCGCCGAAGGAGGCATTGTTTCACTGGCGTTTGTTGGTTTGTTGTCAGCAGGATAACTCAAAAAGTACTGAACGGATTCGAATGAAACTTTGTGGAGTTGTTGGAAATGTCAAAAGGAACGATTATTAAATTTTGGCATCTCTAAGTGCTTTTTTAATATGCAAAATGAGCAAAATACTAAGTGAAATGGGGTCTCTATTCAGGAGTAGAAAGAACAAACGCTAAAAAATATTCATTGACGTCCTATTGTTCATATATCAGCTCAGGACTATGTTAACCCAGTGACGTAGCTTCACTTCTTCCTCTTTCCCTCTCTGAGTGCTTTTTAATATGCAAAATGAGCTAACAGAGAGGAAACAATGATTAGAGATAGAAAATCGGGCGTGTGAAAGGGAGAATGTTTGAATGGGAATGTTGTGGGGATCGGCGGAGGTACACACTCTCTGAGTGTATATATGCCTCTAGTTACCTCCGCCGAAGGAGGTATTGTTTTCAGTGGCGTTTGTTGGTTTATTTGTTTGTCAGCAAGATAACTCAAAAGTACTGAACGGATTCAAATGAAACTTTGTGGAGTTGTTGGAAATGCCAAAGAAACAAGTGATTAAATTTTGGCATCTCTAAGTGTTTTTTAATAGGCAAAATGAGCAAAATACTACTAATAATAATAATGAAATGGGGTCTCTATTCAGGGAGTAGGAAAGAACAAACGCTAAAAAAATATCATTGACGTGTTATTGTTCATATATCGCTCAGGACTATGTTAACCCAGTGACGTAGCTTAAACTTCTTCCGTCTTCCCATCTCTGAGTGCTTTTTTAATATGCAAAATGAGCTAACAGAGAGGAAACAATGATTAGAGATAGAAATCGGGCGTGTGAAAGGGAGAATGTTTGAATAGGAATGTTGTGGGGATTGGCGGAGGTACAACTCTCTGAGCGTATGTATTATTTTCTTTGCTCTCTCCTCACTCATTATTCACCAAACACACCTTATGTAGACATATATGATTGGATTGTAATTCTGTTAAGTGATTCATTAGGTGGGGATCGGCGGAGGTTTGCACTCTCGAGTGTATATATGCCTCTAGTTCATTAGTATTCATGTAGCCATAGTCAGTTTATATAACTAACAAATAGCCTCCAAATTTATCTCTATTATTACCTGCCTTGAATTTGGATGCTCAATATATTTATACGATTGGCAAAAATCGAATATAATATCAGTACAAGACGATTAAAAACTTTTTATACAAGTGGAAACAATTTTATCCGAGTTTAGCAAATTAACAGCGTCTAAAATTGCCATAAGGATGTACAAATATGAAGACTGTTAAAATATTCATCACAAAAGCCATTTTGTGTGCTTACATTTATTGTTACCTCCGCCAAAGGAGGTATTGTTTTCACTGGCGTTGGTTTGTTAGTTTGTTGGTTGGTTTGTTGTTTGTTTGTCAGCAGGATAACTCAAAAAGTACTGAACGGATTCGGATGAAACTTTGTGGAGTTGTTGGAAATGCCAAAAGTAACAAGTGATTAATTTTGGCATCTCTGAGAGCAGAACTAAGATGCAAAATGAGCTAAATACTAATAATATTTCAAGTTAGCCTACTCTGCAATAGATGTCGCTGTGCTGTGAAATCGGGTCCCGGGAGCGTCTTCCTCTCGGAATTTCCGTCGAGGGGAACCCTCCCCCGTTTCTCTACGCCTCCCCAGTCGTGAAAAATCCGCCTCGGAAGGCTCATAAGGACCCCGTGACGGCGGAGGTTTGTACTCTCTGAGTGTATATATGCCTCTAATTTTAATATTAATTTGTCTTGAGCAAAATAAGCAGCATCACAAATAGCCAAATATACGTTTATTTTCATTGACATAGGTTTTAATTTTTGAAATATATGTAATATGTCTACATCAATAGATTCTATTGAAAATCACTACAAAACTGTCAAAACATTTATATTCTTGTATCCAATTCCAAGAACATAGTTATCGTTTTGTTCCTCCTCAAATGTGTTAATTATAATAATCCCTGACAAGATACTTTTTTACAATCTTCTTGTTATTTTTTTACTACTAAGAACCAATGTATTTTTATGTTCGTTCCTCAGTCCTATTATGTCGTCGTACTCTTGACCTCACCATCTTGACAGCTGCTTCCGATCACATTTCAAGAGTGTAGTAAGAAGAACAACATGAAATGAAGAAGAAAAAAAAAGATTTATTTAGCATTTGTTTTATTTCTTCGTTTTTTCGTCTTGTTTTGTGTGCTGAAGGAGAAAAATAGCTTAACAGAAAGAGAAGAATGTGAGCTTAACATCAAATTCCTTTCTTCACAGGGTGGATGGGTCCCATGGGTAGCCCGTTGAGAATGGGGACTCTAACAACAACAACACACATACAATTTAATGCCAATATGCTTTAAGTCAAAATATATTAGAGGGAGGCATTGTAGACATTATGGTATATATATATATACACAGCCTAGCAGTAGTCGAATGTTGTTTTTATCTTTAACTTAAATCAAGATAAGAGAAATAATAAAAATAACTTTTATGAATGATAAAATTTTATAACACAAGGGGTCTTTTTATAACTTATTTACAGGGAATGAAGAAAGGAGAAGAAGAAAAATAATGCTGCTATGCATAAAAGTGAAGGAGTTAATTGACTGAGATTTGCATTTTATGAGGGAGGAAAAGGCTGCCTTATTTCAATTGCGATAAATATAAAGTGGTTCTTATGAAGATTTTGAGGAGTAGAAAATTTGAATGATTACGGTCAGAGTCCATGTTTTTAGAATATTTATATTTATACTTCAGAGGCATTCCCCTGTTATTTTTTTGCCCTGAAGACCATATATAATAAAATATAAGTTTATAGAGATGAGTCAGAAGAGCTGCTTAATCTAACCGGAAAAACTAGGGATAAAATTGCAAGGAAATTTATAATTTAATATGCTTAAAAATTTGAATAAAAATATTTTTTGTAGAAATATGGTCTCAGGAAGTTTAATGCTTATTTTTACAGAGAAGGAAGGATGGAGACTTATATATTGAAAACGTCATGGATGATCATTGGACTTCGTTTAGGGATCTTTGCTTTTTCCAATTTGTGACAAGTTGATTCAAAAATAAAATAAACAATCATTTAAACCCTTGAAAATATTATATATCATTTCTCAAATTTATTGGATATCTAAACTAAAATCTATATGAATTTTTATCATACATAGAATTTTTCTTATACGATATTGCTTGAACTTAATATGTGAAAAACATTTTTGCCTATTTCGGTTGATATACAGGGAGTACACGTATAATCCGGACTAACTTTGATCGGTTATGACTTCTTTGTTTTTTTAGATATTGCAACACACAATATTTACGTTACTGTGCTTGCATCTTATCTATCTCCCAAAAAAAAACAGATTGAAATCAGTCAACATTTAGCCATGGAAGAGGAGTAAAGGCATGCGATGTTCGCTTCCTTCCGTGCCGGGAGGAGTCCAAAGGAGGTGATAGAGTTCTTCAACTACCCCAAGTCGACCGTCTACGACCAGTGGAAGGCTTGGAACTCTTTCAAAAAGAATGATGCTCATCACAAAAAGCGTTCTCGGTCCTGGGGGCCACCAGGACCGACGAGTTTGTCGCCGAGTGAAGAGAAGGTCAACGAGGACGACAACAAGTCCTCAGAGTCCCGTGTGGTGTTCAGGACTTCCACTTCCTCCCTGATGCTGAAACTGTGCGTCCCCGGGTGGCTCGTGGCGGGAGTGAGCCTCCGGACGTTATTCCTTTGAGAGCCTTTACGTTCTTAGCTTAGTTGTCCTAGAGGTATTAGATACATAGGCAAATCGTAGCTGTGATGACGTCACATTTTTTCATTGGAAATACCTTCTTTGTTTACATGAGTTCTGCCCCCCCCCCCCCCCCCCTGGGCACTGAGCTATCGTACTCCCTTAAGTGCGTTAAGGCGTGTTCAACTCTCAGTGTTGGGAGTGTAGGTTCGTATATGAGAGGAGAAGGTCAATTTCGGTCCATCTAATTGATAAGATCCTAGGTTCGAGTGACTAATTTTAACGCTATAAGGCATACGTATATCCAGTGGATATAATTCTATGGAACCAAATAGGCAAAAAAATAGATTCGTACAATAATTGTAGTTTGCTGACTTTATAAGGATTACATTACCCTTCTTTTTAAATAATGTTAATATGTTAAATCAGCTTTTATTGTAGCCCAAATACAGTGTTAAAACTCCCGAATTCCGCATTTTTGTATAGCCATAAAGAAAATATTTGACATACAAATATGATAATACATTAAAGGAAAGAAAATATGTGTCATATAATTTTGCAACGTATGAATATAAAAAACAGTATTCAATGTGGGGAATATTTAACTCTTTACGGTAACAATTTATCATAGACTTGTATTCCCCTAACGATAAATCGTATGCATACAAAAAAAAAGAATGCAAACTTGAAAAGGCGTGAAATAGTTAGGGGTGCTATCATTTTTAACGTGATTGGTTGAAAGAAAAGAAGAGGTAATAATTATAAAATGAATTGTAAAACAAAGGATCAAGTCACTCATTCGTAGTGTTGAGGAGTGAACATTAGTTATTCAGAGGGAAGAATTTCATCTTTCAATATACTAATTGTCTCCTCTTCATGGGACGTCATTGGGCGAATCCTTTAGACATTGTATCTATTAATTTTCAGGGTTTTTTTTTGCCAGTAGCGATACTTTTCTGATGTCTGTACGAGTATATATAAACATAACAGACACAACAGAATCATTAAACAGCAAAAAATACTATTGATCATTAAAATATAATGAAACAACTTTATACAAACATTTTTAAATTGAGTAAAAAGGTTATTTTTTGGGAAACACGAAAATGGTGATTGGCAATTTTAGAAGCCCCAAAGTTGACGTGGTCGTTGGAAGTTGATGAAATAAATAATTTTGTTGCATCATATAGGAGTATAAACGGGTCGCCACTTCGACTATAAGACGTAGAAATAGAAAGAAAAACTATAATTAAATGAAAAAATATATATATTTGTTGGGTAGGTTTGGGAGAACGACTGTTTTTCTATCAGTGGAAGTAATAATTAGAATGGTTTGGAAGGACGTTCTTGCAGATGGGCCAAGGTATAAAAAAACGACGTAGAAGTAATATATGTAGCATGCCAATAAAATTGGTAAAACTTTTACTTCTTCTTTTATGTCGCCTTATCAGATGAGCTTTGAGTGACATGGAGTCCCTGATAGTGTCAAGGGAAATGGTGACCAGAGAGAGAGAGAGTTGGACACATGTAAGGAAGAAGTTAATGGTCTCCTATAGAGAAGAAAATTGGATATTCTTCGCTTTTGAAGTGTGTATGCTTGAATTAAGTTTATTGTAAAGTGGGTGAAAGTAGTAAAAGATATTCTATATGGACATATATACAACCTCTGGTGAATACGAAAAAATGCATGCTTATAGACATACTCAAAGAAATCAGTGACATAGATAAAGAAACCAAAGAATACCAAAGAACCAGACACTTTTACAAACGCACAATTTTATATTAATAAAGTTTTGTTTCACATGTATTCATTTAACAAATATAAATATGAAGTTAAGAGTATAACTGAAGTCCACAATATTCACTTATGGTACCGATTTTCCCATGTTTAACCATGATAATTTATTAGTTGCACATTCAAGAAGCCTATAAGAGGATGCATTCACCAGCTACCATAAAGTTGAAAACCTTTCCAATGTCCAGTGCATTAAGCAGTCACCACAAATATAGATGCTCGGATTCCAGCAATGACTCTCGCCAGACTATTTTATCTCTAATGAGTTGATGGTTTCCACATGTAACAACTGCCAGCAAGCATGATGAATGACGTACGAATGTTTATTTACAAATGTCATAATAAAAGATTTTCAATGATACCATACTAACTCTATGGATAAGGATGATGATTTCCCCATAAGTAAACGAATTTATTGATAACACATTATGCTATTTTAGTTCATATGCGTATAATTAATATACCATAAATACGTGCATTTATGAGGGTTATATCAATATAAATGATATCAGTACAACATGATACCATAAAGATTATTTACTGGCGTCTACAAAAGAAACATCCATACCATGATTTCAACGATTAAACATTATATTAGTCAATAATTATATATATATATATATATTAATTATAATACATACACAAATAATAAGTAGATGTGTTCAAATGTACTGAATGTATTGCTACTTTTATATTTATTTTTCATTTCTTCTCTGCCTTTTCACATTTAATAAAAAGAATTTGAATACCGTGTCTGTAAACAATCTATGTATATTTATTTATGATATATTCATTTATACATGTATGAATGCCTACAGTCATACATACATACAAACACGCATACATCATTCAAAATGTCATTCAGTCCTCCTCGTTTATTTTCATTCTTCTTGAAAGCTTGTTGTCATTTAGCATTTTCTTGTTGAAATCATTAATTAAAGTGTTGTTTTTTCCTCTTTTCCATTTTGGTGGACGAATTAGAGCTTAATGATGAAATTCGAGCTAGGAACTTCCTTCCGATTTCCATTAAGAGAAAAAAATGTCTTTTTGAAAACGATCATCTATTTCTTTATCCTTCAATTGTTTTGTTGTATAGGAGTTTGCCTAGTTGTCATTTGAATGTGTTTCTTGATATCACTGTCATATGAAATGATTGTGAACGATTAAATTATGGATCTTAAAAAGAAGGATATTAGTGATTTCAAGCTAATAAAACATTATTTAACTTGTGTTCATACTTTATGGTGTTTAATAATGTTATAAGAATCAAATTCCAATCTCAGAGGTTTTAATTGCTCAGGATAAAAGCAGTTTTGCAAATTTTAATTTCATAAGCATATAATAAAAATACTTTTTTTCTTGGCCCACTGGGCATATACATCGAAAAATTAAAACAAAGATATACAAAAGATTTAAATATGGAGCTCGATAGCCGTGTGCGTTAAGGCGTGTTCAACTCTCAATGATGGGGACGCAGGTTCGATCCCGTTAGGGGAGTCATTTTTGGTCTACCTCATTGATAGGATCCTGGTTCGATAGACTAATTTTAATGCTATAATGAATATTTATATCCTATCGGATGCAATTCTATCGAACCCAAGGAGAATATATAAAGGTGTGTCAACAACGAACTCTCTAAGGCAGGCAGGTTGGCGTTAGCTGACTCAGCTGTTGTTTTCAACAATGACGTCATCGTCATTGTTGAATTTGCATAT
Organism: Caligus rogercresseyi; assembly: GCA_013387185.1. Lineage (NCBI taxonomy): Eukaryota > Metazoa > Arthropoda > Copepoda > Siphonostomatoida > Caligidae > Caligus > Caligus rogercresseyi. The sequence continues at coordinate 18,474,054 of CP045901.1, forward strand.
TATTATTCATTCATTTAAAAAGGATTATTTAAAAGGAACCATTCATTGCTATCAATTATTGAAAAATGCCTCCTCGACGGAGGATGTGCACTCCATGGGCTCCATTCACCGTTATCCAGGCTTACGAGTCACAGTCGGTTTCATGGACTTTTCTTGAACAGACCAATTGACTTGAGGCTGTTCCTGGCACTCACACATCACTAGAGATAGAAAATAGAGGGATATTTTGAGCGTGTGAAAGGGAGAATGTTTGAATGGTACAATTGAGTTCAGGCTCTTGTTATCACTATTCTCTTTCCTCTTTTGAGGAGTATTTATTTCATTTATGAAGTAGGCCAAGTCGGCCGGAACGGAAGGTATTTATTTTATATTTGAATCTCTGTTTTTGCTTCTGTTCTTAGGAAAGAAAATAGTGATAACAAGAGCCTGAACTCCATTGTACCATTCAAACATTCTCCCTTTCACACGCCCAAAATATATCCCTCGCTTTTTTATCTCTACACATCACTCCAAAACAAAGCAATGCCTTTGAGAATTGATTTTGTAAATATAAAAATAAATAAACATATGACGTCCAATGTTGAAAAACTAAGTCCAATATAATAAAAAACACCACGTAAAGTTTCCTTGTTCACTTCACCTTCTTTATATTCTCCTTGATCGAACCATACAGGCAAAAAAAAAAGGTGGTGCAGATACGTTGTAAATAAATAATCAAATAAATTACAATTATTTAAACGAAACAAATATATGAACACATTCAAATAATATGGAAACATCATTTTAATATGTATACACTAAAAGCATCTAAATTAAAAATATATATAAGAAGTAATTGGGATGATAAAAGAAAGGTCTTCGTTTTAACTGTTAACATTTTGTATATATGTTGTGTACTTTGGTTATGACGGCTTCAGATTTGGCATTCCTTGTGAACGCTAGAAAATCTTCCTAAGAAGTTTTGATCTTGAAGAGGCCTTTAAGGAGATTTGGAGGGCCTGGTAAGTCTCTGTTAATGCAGGGCAATTCCAAATCTGTTGTTTCTGAGTAATATAATTAAAATTATAAATTATTTGATAATTTTTTTTAATAAGAAACTTTATTGATTTAGAGAAATTACATATATAAATATATATAAATAAACATTCTAGTTTAAAATTAGATCTCTAAACAAAAGTTAAAAGGTGAAAAAAAAAAAACATACTGCATAACATAAAACAAACTTAAAATAAACACATATTCTTGAAATATACCACAAACACATCAAATTAAAGTACATTAAACACAAAAAATAGTCAAAACATTATATATCGACAATATAACATGATAAATATAAAACATACAACAATAATATAATTTGGGAGTTAATTTTACCACCCAGACCAAAGATAATTCAGGATAAATCCAAACACCCCTCCTTAAAATAAAAGAAACTAGGATAAAATCTTTTAAATTTTTGATGACATTTTATTATATGTTTTGAAATTTCATGTGTTCGACGGCACAAGAAGGATAAAACGAACTAAATTACCAGTATAATTCCAAGCTTCATTTTTGATTATTTTGGCTGATGGTGCAGGTAATATGTACAATTGTCTCCGTCATTTTACTTTATTCCACAATGCTCCAGGATACTACAGCTAAGTTTTAAAAAAATATATATTAAAAACCTCAATAAATCTCGACACAATAAAAATAAATAACCCATTAAAAAACATATAAATATTTCCCCATCTGAACTTGATAAAATAGTTTATATAAAAGTGTTTTACTTTAAAATAAATTGTATTATGATTAATTCATAAATGAAAACATGAAAAACAATATTTTTAATGTTTATTAGTATAAAATGTCCCATAACTTTGCAAAGATCAATTCACAACTCTGATGGATGGATCTTCTACTTTTTTAAAGGTATCAATAATCAATTTCGTTATCAATTAAACTACATTACTTTACTAAAGAATAAACTTTTACACAAACCCTTTTAAAACTATTAGACACATTGAGTAACAACTAGTTTAAAATTAGGGCATCATTTTCTAGTCTTTCAATAAATCTTTTCATTTCTTTAAATATTTTTTTCCACAAAAATACTTTTCAAGAACCTTTCAATCTATGCGTTTTTCATCTTGTTTCAAAAAGGGTCAAATCTTTTTCTTACACGCCTTGTATTGTCATGGGAAACCTAACTCATCTAAAAGGGTGAGTGGGAAAAACTGAGTAACTTGAGTCCTTAGGATTGTAAAGTGTGTTAACTCAGGAACCTTGATCCTTAACTAGGGCAAATATTTCACACCATATTAATTAGAAAAGGAGTGCTCTTTGGATTTATTATTTTTTCAAAAAGGGAAGCAAGAGTAAACATTGTTCTTTAAGCCCTGAGAGAGTTTTTTTAATAGAAGGATACATGTACTTATCAGAAACGATTAAAGAAGATATAATATAAAAGTGCCATTGATCAATAAATTAAACAAATATCTTAGACGTATTTTACATGAAATAAATGAAAATCTTCAGTTTTACTGTGTCTGTCAAAATATAACGTAAATCCTAATTATTTAAATCACGTAAAAATCATTTATACCATTATTAATTCAGACATATGAAATATAAAGCATGTATTATTATTAAACAATAATTACCTTTCGGATATTTCATCAACTTCATGCTATCTAGTTTTGGTGCAAGAGACTCCTAACATCATCTAGTAAACAAAAGCATCATCCTTGCCATATCTTTTGCTGTTGTTAGGGAGACACTAAAGTTTATTGATCTGACAAAAAGGATATATATAGTGTAAATCCCTCAAGGGACAATCCTTTTTTCAATTGAAGAATTGTTTTGTCTACGCAAAGTAAGTAAGAAAATAGTGCAATGGTGCAAATTGTTTGGAGAATATATATATATATACCTTCCTTTATTTATTTCGTAAAAAGAAACTATTTGAGTATAAAGAAAAGTTTACCCATGTCGTCTTGATGGGTGAGTCATTTTCTTTCTTCCTCATGATTAAAATATATATATATATATACTGTAGGAAATAATAATATTCTTGAAACCTTGACAGGTTTTATGGCTTTTAAGAGGGAAGGAAAATAATATATATATATATATATATATATATATATATATATATATATATACATAAATGTGTATGTGATTAAGCATACCCCCTCCAAAAAGCATAAAACGTAAAACTGTCAATTAATTTGAATAAGTTATTTGGCGGCGTGTTGTCAGTCAGTCAGTCACTCTTTGACCTTTCTTAGTCTTCTTCTTTAAAAATATGTTCATCTTACTTTTTGTTGAAAAATAAGGTAAAAAAGGGAAATCAAGTAGGAATAACAATAATAACAATTCCTCCCGCCGAAAAGTCTTAAGGACAAGGAAAGGTTAACCTATTAATGCAATGCCTATTGGAGGACTATGGTTAGCCTTAAACCCGGGTCAAAGTGGATAACAACGTCAACTAAATGTGAACGCCAGATAACGTCTCTCAAGATTGGCTTTTTTAATAAGATATATGAATAGGTACTTATTTCCTTTAAGGGGAAGAATAAGTCGTGTGCTTAAAAGCACTAATAAATTTATGACTGTCATATGGAGTCTCATATTTTTGTTTCAGACGTGCCTTAATTCCTGCTTGACCTCAGGAGTTAATTCTAGTCTAATTTATTATTTTACTTAAGAGTTTTTCTACATAAGGTAAAAATTCATTGTTGTAAATATTTATAAAATACATCAATAGTATCGTCTAAAGTGTAACTTTGTAGGAAGATGTTTCCGGTCACCATCATGGGTTATTAATGTACTGGTAGTGGTAGGGGTATGCTGTACGGCGAGAGGCAATGTTATTTGCCCTAACAACAAGTATTTGACTTCTTCAAGAAGGGTTAACCTCAGACAAACTGCATATTTGAAGGCTTTTATTTATTGTGGAATCCGTAAACTATAAATAATACATAATAAGTAAGTACTCATACAAAATATATATATTAAAATAAATAAATAACAAAAAATTATTTACGCACCTGCAAAGGAGAAATTGTCAATGAACTAAATAAAAAATTCTTAAAACAACAACTCTTTGAATATCATAAGATCTAAAAGAAAAAAATTACGAAGCAAAATGATTACTACAATATATATATATATATACATAGGGTTTACAACTCTAATATTCCACTATTGTGGTTCATCTAGTTTTTTGAGTTTTCTAGGCGGTCCCTGAACCAATGCATGGAATACTCTTTGTTTGTGCATTCGTGGCATTTCGACGAATTATCTCACAGAATGTGTCACGGGGGATTTTGTCCTTCCTGTGAGTTAAGTCTATACTGTGTGAAAACATAAATATTTAATTACATTTTGTCATGACCACTGGAAGGTCAATATGTTGAGGATACGAATTTACGACATTTTACCTCCAACACCGTCTTGAATGGTAACGCCAATAGTTGTTTTTTTCTAGAACTTAATCAGACGATAGTTTATCCTTTTAAGTACCTATGTCAAATACGGTAAAAAATATTAAAAGAAAAACTTAGATCATATTTAATTGCCTTAAATGCTATTCATAAAACATTTGGTAGTAATTGTTGAGACGGAAAATGGCTCTAAATCTTACCCGCCAGCCGTTTTTCAGTTACATCGTCTTTAAACTAATTTAAACTCTGAAAAAATGAGCTTATTCTGACCTGTTTGATTGAATAAAAGTAATTTTTTATAATTCAACATTTATGAAACAGCTTTATATTTATATAAATAGCAACTATAGTTGTGTGAAAATTTGTCAATAACAACAATAATCTAATGTATTGTTGGGGCCAATAATCGGCCGAACAGATATATCGTTCAAATAATAATAATACTGTAATGATTCAGTACTGTCTTTTCATTAGGGGAAGTTCCTCTTTAGTCATTTCAAACACTTTATTGATGAGCTCTTAGTCTATATCATGCACGCTAAAATCACTTTTAGTAGTAAGGGAGGTTTTTTTTAAATGACAAAACTATTTCAAGGTACACTTCATATGTACTAAAATGTTTTAGTTTTCATATTTATTTAATAGAGACAAGTTATAATAATATTAACGGAAAATCTTGTAAAACTATGGGGAAAGTAACTTTATTAGATTAAATCTATATTGAAATTTATGTTATGTTCAACAGATTTCTAAGAAAAACTTATTTTGTGGAGCTGAAGTCCAAGACAAAACGGGTTTAATATTATATATATATATATTTTATATAGATAGATAGTATTATAGATAATATGTATATAAGGCATATTTCTTTCAAGTTCCAACAAATTTGAAAGACGGATTTAACTGGTTGACAACAGCTGTGTGTATAAAAATAGATCCTACGGTATGTAATAGTATTTCTTGATAAATTCAATGTATGATGATTTTTTTTCTTTAATCATCAATGCACATATTGAAATTTGGTTTTTTAAATCCATGCAATGCCGTAAACAGCGTATAAACTATATAACTATTGAGTGATTTCACTGATAAGTCGGAGAAGTAAAAGCGCGCGAGATTTTGTTTTTCTGCATCCATCATGATCCATCACACCAAGGAATATTTTTTTGCAATGTTTGAATTAATTAAATGATGAAGAAAGGAGTACGCAGAATAAGTCTTGAGCGTAGGCTGTACCTAAGTATGTGTTTTTGGGATATTTTATATCAAGATGGTTCATCTTTTGGGTTGCAAGCTCAGAGTATCTTAGGCCCTCATGATCCACAAACTCCTGAGGCATGTGTATTTATTAATGTGGCTTATGCTTGACTTTTTGGCCCCAATATCCAAATCATTGAGTCGTGCAACTTGATCATACAAGTATTGTCTAACGGAATCTAATGGATCTTCTTGAGAGAAAGTTCTGGAGGCTTTATTGTTGTATCTTTGGGGCATTGTTATCCTCAATTGTGAAATCTTCAAGGCCTTCACATTGAAGGTGGGATGATAATAATAATAATAGCTTAAGTTCCTGAGTGGGGCCACACTTTTGTAAAGTCCTTGAAAGCTCATAATGATCTTGATTTTCCTCATCTGAGAAATCGTGTGACTTGTTGTGCTGTATGAATGAAAAACAAATGAACTTCTTCATGATGTACGACAATATTTCGAGAAAATATATATTGTTTGACTATTGAGAGAAAGTAAATGTCAATAACTATTATCATCAGAGGTCAATTTATATATCAGCACCGTATTATATTTTTCAAACTATCCGTATTGACATATTTTAACATCGAAATTTCCAATGCTTACTCATTTTTTTGAAGATTTATAAAATATTTTTATTACTTTGAGAGATTTTTAATTTATTATTTTTATACTTTTTAACTAGTGGCAATTTATCTGCTCTCGACTCGTTAATATTAAAACGGTTGTTATTTTTTTTTTTTGAAAAAATAATGTTAATAACTAGTATGGTTTTTGAGGTCGACTGATATATCGGCTTTTCAAACATTCGGTATAGGCACATTGTAACACCGAAAGTTTCCATACATACATGATCTTTTTTTGAAGATTTTTTTTTTTTTT
>CP045901.1:18480713-18509959 GCA_013387185.1 Caligus rogercresseyi
TGATGGTTGTAAATACACTGCCAATGGGCCCTCAGGTCCGATTGAATATAATTACTGTATTTGGAGATACAAATATCCTTCTAAAAAGGTACCCGTTTAAAAAGTGTCCGTGTCCAAAAGAAGGTACCGTCACAGAATGGCTGGCTTTGCAAAAGTTCTGAGCCCCTGTAAAGTATCATATTCCTAATGTTCATTTAGATATGAATAGTACACACACATATTTTTTATATGTCATAACGATCTGAGGCCTCTTCCTGTAGACAAAAGACCCATTCAGCCTATTCCAAGCTCTCAAGACATTGATCTTTGATTAACAAGGGTGTATTTATCTAGTATTTATTGTGGTATACATACAAAAAGCACATATGTATATAGATACACTGGAATATTCTGAGAGGATTTTCATTATGTTATTCTTCTCTTTGCCTGATCATGACATCAGCATTTTATAAACAATGGTATCTGTGATTACGTAATCTACTACGTTTGGGGTAGGCGGAAGAATATACAGAGATGAGTATATAAATACTTGGCTACTCTGTTTATGCATTCTTGGTTGCGTGGAGTGTTTTGTATTGGAGTGAGTGAGTGAGAGGCCTGACTGTAACAAAAGTACAAACATCAAATCCAGTTAGTTTTAATCATATAAATATTCATAACATTAAAAAGATATATATAAATATAAAAACACTTAGTTAGTGTTTAATCTACTATGAAATACCGTAATCTTTTGTTCTTATTTAAAAAAAGGCTTCAAGAACAATATTTTTGGATGGTGTAATGAGAAGATCACCTCTGGCAACCAACTCATGATTCAGGCGCCTAACACCAATTTTTTTAACATTGCCTCATTGTATTAGATTGGCATCTAAGAAAGCATATATATATATATTCATATATATGTACATATATATATATTTATTTATTTATTTATGTATATATATATCCGGAAACGACGGGTACCCGGCCCAGCCCCGTCCCGACTTCATTTGAGTGTCCCGGCTCTTGGGTCCCAGTTTTTTTAGACATTGGGCCGGGACTTTCATATTTTATTCGTTTGTCATTCATATTTTTTTTAAAGGAATTTTCGAAAAAGTCGTCACTTCAGAGGTCGAAGGTACGAAAATATATATTAAGTCCCGGCCCGGGTCCCGGCGAACAAAAGATGTCCCTGTGATTTCCTGATATATATATATTATGATTTTATTTACAGTGATTGATAATTTGGTATATATAATATTAAATATCATTAGTTATAAGCATATCACGAATGACAAACGAAAGGCCTTGTTTAAGAGAAAAAAAAAAAAGTCCACTAAGATTAAATTATGAATTTTTATAATACAAAATAGGTGTGCAGAACAACTCAAAGCTGTCATTGGCCTTTCACAGGAAAAAATTACGATTATATCACTACGCCATTTGAAATATAAACAACCCTGTTCCTGTATAGCACACGTGCTGTACTTATGATGAAGGGGAAAACATGATAAACAGGACACAATGGACGACGATATCCTATCAGTATTAGAGGGGGGAGAAAGGAGAAGCCTATCCTGATTTTCTATTATACTGCTGTTGTTGTTATGAAATAAAGGCAAAAGAACATTTGTGACACTTCAGCTAGAAATATTTGCGTACAAGAGGAAAATAAAGTAATCCGATTTGATGGATATGACTTTACAAAATAAATGGTAAAAAAGGATATTTATTAGTAATATTAGTAGTTTAAAAAAGCAACTTTCTAGCCAACTAACTTGTCTAATTCTTTATTAGTATATTTTTTTATTCTTTTATGTAATTATTTTTATTCTGTAACTGCAAAGAAGAATAAAGTCTTAAAAAAATACACTAAAAATATACAGATACATACGACTCAAATCAAATTTGTACAATTAAGTAATAAAAACTCAGTATTAATATATTTACAGTAAAACATGTAATAGCGGTCACTTGCCGATAGCAGTCTTCAATTTTCCCCTTCACACAAAAGTTTGAAACACCCTCTGTGTAAGCGGTCAGCTATTTATAAAGGTCACCTTTTTGGTTACCTTGAGGAGTCATTATAGAATGTTTTTTGACTTTTTTATGTAGAAGCAAAACAGAAAAGCATTCATAAATTTATTAACAATTGTATAAAAAAATTTACGAGGTTGTTTCGGATAATGATGCGAATCAGTTTATATCTTGCAAAATATTGCATCAATATTCCAAATGATTAGACTTAAATTAAGCTCACACAATTGGATTGATTTCTTTTTATGTATCAAGATCGATTTAGAACTTTGTTTTTTAAGAAAATCAAGCTTTTGTTTTTGTTATTTTTTAACATTGGGTTCAATTTTCTCGAAAAGAGAAATGTCGCGCATCCACAAGTTCGTCGAGGACCTCGCCAAGGCCAGGAAGACTCCAAGAAGATCAGACCATGGTCGACACGGCCTTTGAGGTCAACAGCATCTCCCAAAGTCAAATCTACCGCATTTTAGCATTAGTTAAGGCCGGGAAGGACTCTTCAGACAAGAGAGCACGAACGGGAGGAGAAGGTTCGTACCGTCGACTTTATAGAGGCTGTGAGGGTGTACGTGGTGGCCGACCGTTGGGTGACAATAGAGGAACTGGCTATCAAGTTCGAGACGGTCGATCAACACCATTTTCCACGTCCTCCATGACGATCTTGGGCTCTCAATCAAGTCAGCAAGATGGATCCCCAAGATGCTTACAGAGGATCACAAATGAAGAGAGTGAGTACGCACAAGCCTTCTTGAAACTCAATTTTGAGCTCGGATTGGGGTTTTTTGGACAGATTGTGACGATGGATTAAACCTATGTGTCTTTCTTCACTCTTGAGTCCAAACGAGGGTCATCTCAATGGCTCACAAAGGGCTCCAACCCGCCCCTGAAGTTCAATCGTCAAGAATCAAGGAAGAAACAGATGGTTCTCAGCTTCTTCGACAACTGCAGCGTGATCTTCCAGCACTATCTCCCGATGAGGACCTCCGTCACCGCGGCCGTGTTCATGGATGTCATGAACATGTTTTTAAAGAAATTCAAGGAGAAGCGACCTGAAATGGCCAAAAGAAACTGGTACTTCCACTTCGAAAATGCTCCGTGCCACACGGCAAATAGCACGAAGGAGTTCTTAGCCAAGAAGGGGATCAAGGTCATCGATCATCCACCCTACTCTCCTGACCTTGCCCCCGCAGTCTTCTTCTACTTCCCCGTCATGAAGAAGATGCTCGAGGGCGTCAAGAGCGTCCAGAAGGAGTGGACCTGGTCGGGAGGGCCATCCCGGAAGACATGTTCCGTGAGGCCTTCAGGAAGTGGGTTGAGAGGTGGGAGAAATGTAACAATCTTTTCTACATGACTTCTGCCGATTCGAATAAAGTTGTTTTCGTTATAATTGAAATTATTTTATGATTTTTTTTTCGCATATTCATCCGAAACAGCCTCGTACATGAATAAACAACGTGGTTTAAAATTAATATTCTGGGAGTTTTTTAAATCTCAATATTATAAAATAACAATCTTAAAAAGAAAAACATTTCACCGCTCATAAAAATATTAATCAAAAATGACTAATAATATAATCTAAATTTCTCTTTTAGATGTCTATGGAAGAAATCGTAGAAATTATCCAACTCACGATCTACATTAAAGAATTGGAGCTTTGACTACGCAGCTAGTATTATGAACTCTTAGCTCCCTTTTAGCTCCTCTGGTGTTGTGTTGCCTTTTGAACTATAAAGGCCTTGCTGTTCTAAAAAGCAAAGGCCAAAGCCTGGGTTTTCGGTGGAAGCTCTAATTTTGTTTGTTGAGACTTCAAATATAATACACGTCTTATGCTTTGCCTTTTGAGGTTTAATTCATTTGTTTATATGGAATGGAAAAATATTGACTGTTGGACTATCTTTTTAGTTGCTTGAATTGTTCTTGTAGGTTGAGTGTCTTTTTATAAATTATCAATTTGTAAATGTAAAGTGCAGAGCTGGGACACCCGAATATAAATCGGTATTTAGAACTGGAAGCGTTGTTACTTGTTGTGTAGAAGTCGAACTTTGCAAAATAAATAAACAACTCTGGAGCTGAAAGTGCATTTAATATCGGGCAAAGTATAACAAAGACGGTTAAGGAAATAATTTATTTTTGCTATTGCCTTCCATTTACTTCAAAATCCGAGTATGTATTAAATTTCAAATAATCTCTAAGAAAACTATAACAAATTATGTACTTAATTATCTTTGTTATAAATTGTCAGATAATAAATGCATATGAAGAAGTCACAGAACAGATACATAAATAAATTTCTTTTTATTTCTTATCTACTGCATCGATCGATATTCGGTAGATATATAATAAAATCTAGCGAATACTGAGTCGGCGGTACCGAATCCCAGCTCTGATAAAGTGGTAAAAAGTTATAACTTCTTCATAGAGTTTTAATTATATTCTGTAATAATTATTTATATGATTTAGATATACCATTAATATGGATAAATAAAATAAAAAATATGTTTATGTTAGTTGGAAGAAAAGGTAAAGGGGTGCGATAGCCGTGCGGTTTAAGGCGTGTTCAACTCTCATTGTTGGGGGCGCAGGTTCGAATTCTCCCGAGAGGGGATGGTCATTTTTGATCTACCTCATTGATAAGATCCTAGGTTCGGTAGAATAATTTTAATGCTATTATGCTTATTTATATCCTGTCGGATGCAATTCTATCGAACCATATAGGCAAAAAAATGTTATTGATATGAGATCAATAATCATATCGGCTGCAGCGAGGTATGCTGCCCTCTCCCTAAGGATTCCCAAGGTCCAGGACAATCTATGGAACTTCGCGTATGAAATCATAAAGTACTATCCCTCCTCATCAGCCCGACACTCCAGAATGCTAAAACGTATAATAAGTTATTATAAAGAAAACACTAAGGACACAGAGAACTAATAGCTTATGGACTTTAAATCGGATTATATCTTCGTTTTTAATTATGTATGCGTATTATCTGTCTTTGTTCATTAACTTGTTATTTTAAATTCGTTACATCATTGTTACAGAATTCATTAGGGTACGAATTTAGGTCTTTAATGGGAAACTAATTATAAACTAGAATGTTTATTTATGTTTTATTGTAAAAAGCACAATTTTCCTATTTACTATTATTTAAGTATGTTACTTTTTGTCACTTAGATAAATAAAGCCTTGCTGATGAGGAAAAAAAAAAGTATTATCAAACTCGAAATGATCAATTTTTTCACGGAAACCGATTTCCTTTCATGGTGATGGATCACATATAAGTATATAAAAGCATTAGTAGGAACCATGTCCGTTTATTTTTAACAGGAAGTGTCCATCGAGGGCTCCTGTTTGTTTTGTTTATGAATTAATGTCCGGTCGTCTCGTGGATTATAATGAGCTTTGTGATTCTATACACCTTTGTCATGTTCCTTTTTTGTATAGATAACATATAAATATGAATGTTGGAAGATTGTTTGTTTGTTTTTATGGGGAGGGGTTATCTTATCGATGTTTAGAGGGGATTGTCTGCATTCATAGAGGAATATAAACCTTGAAGTCGTTCCCTGTGGGGCCAAGCAAAGTATATTGTGCTGTTGGTATTTGAACTTTATTATATGAAAAAGTGAATTTACATATTTTTCCTCAATAATATTAAGATAAATAGATATCTCATGGCTGGACCCAATCCTTATATAATAAACCAATAATTCAAAAATGTTTTTAAGTTTTTTTCATAATTGTTCACTACGATTAAAATACGAAAGAGCCCTTTTTTGCGTGTAAAACATAATGAGACCCTAGAAGTTGCACAATAATAGTCTTTACTCATTGGAGATATTCCACAGTCGCTTCAGACGAATGTCGAAATAATTCACTTGAATTGACATTCCATTCATTCGATTTTTTTTTCACGGCATCTCTTTGAAAAGCTGAATACATTTGAATTAAAGAGTATCCTTTATTTTCTCAACCTCATAGCTTTTTCAGCTTTATATGAAGAACACACATTCTTACCTTTAAATTAAACACAAAATATAGCATTCAAATAACTGCCTTTCCCCCTAAAGCTTCAAGCGAATCGTCTCTTGCTCCCTCTACCCGCAATCTTAAGAGTCCCTAAGAAGTAAGCGCCATCTTTCTTTCCAATCATCAATCACATTTAATTGTTCCAATTAGCAGGATTTTATAGGGATTATATGTGTACATGCTCGGCATTGTATAAGGAGTAAGGCGAATTATATAACTCCAAATACCAAGGATCCACTCATCCAAACGTTAAAATATAAAAGGACTCCATAAGGGGAGGAGTGGACTCCATTGTGATGCAAGCAACTGAGTCGGGTCAAGCCTCATGTTTTCTCATTATTGATGAATGAAATATATAAGGTAGGGCTGCCTGATATAAGCAATATAAGTGGCCATGAAATATGTATTCTTTCAACTTCCCTCCTCTTTATTTACGACTTACATACTTCATTCATTCAAGGAATAAGAGGAGGAAGAAGATCCTTTGCTGAGGTCCTAAGTGAACAACCCCCCTCCCCCCCTCCGTTCATTGTGCACAGACATATTAAAGATACACAATAATTGCAGGAGGATCTCATATGACTAATCCCAGAGAGGATTTAACACATCAACGCATTCCTTCAACACCACCACCACCAAGGTTCTTACAGGGTTCAGAGAGGAAATTGAGACAGGTATTAAGAGTGATGTTACCAGAGCTGACACTACCGAATATAAATCGGTATTTATAACTGGAAGCGACACCTGCTGTGAAGAAGTTAAACTTTGCAAAATAAATAAACAACTTCGGAGTTGGAAAAGCGCATTTAATATCGGGCAACGTATGTCAAAAGACAAGTAATGAAAAAAAATGCTATAAACTTCCATTTCCTACAAAATCCAAGTACATATATAATTTATAGACGAATAGTATGTATTAAATTTCAAATAATCTCTAAAAAAAATATAACAAATGATGTACTTAGTTGTCTTTTGTTATAAATTGTCCGATACAAAATTCATATGAAGAAGTCACAGAGTAAGATACATAAAATAAATTTTTCTTTCTTTCTTATCTCCCGCACCGATGGATATTTGGTATCCGGTAGATATATAATAAAATCTACCGAATACCGATCGGCGGTAGATTTTTCTACCGAATCCTAGCTCTGAATATCCGTAATGGTGAGCGGCCGATTGGCTCTTAATCTCACATCTCTTCAAGATGGGGAATGTTGGAGAACCCGACATGATGAGGTGGTAAGGTGTTTCGACGAGGAAACACCTTACCACCTCATCTATTGCTGCTTACTTTCAAAGAAGAAGAGTAGGCAACTCGAAGGAGATGTCAGAAGCCAAAGACTGTACTTGGAGGATTATGTTTGTAAGACATTTCACAATTGTTGCACTTTTAATGATATTTGTATACACAGACAATAACTCTTGCATAGGTCACTACCGGCTGATACCAATTAAGTTCCGGTGTGATGGTATATTCTAGGAGCTAAACAAACCAACAAGCATTGAGGGACAAGTAGCTTATTAAGTTTTATAAGTTTTTTGTCTTTTGTATAAATGGTATCTAACTAATGTTTGGAATTGTTGATAAAATAAGTCAATTATATTTTTATTTATTGCAAGAATCAACAGGGAGTACACGTATAATCTGGACTAATTAAAACCAATTTTGAAATGTTAATAACTTATTATTTATCCATATTTTTCAACAATTTTTCGTTAAATGAAAGGCACACATATATAGATATTTATTTTTCAATATAGCCCCCATCAGCGGCGACGACCATCTCGAGGCGGTGCCTGAAGCGGCCGCAGGCCTTGGCGACGATGTCCTTCTTCATATTGGCGAACTCCTCCACGATGGCGGCCCTGAGGGAGTCGAGAGTGTTGTGAGCGTGCTTGTTGGTCTTGTTCTCGACCATGCCCCAGAAGAAATAGTCGAGGGGTTGCAGTCAGGGGATCTGGGGGCCACAAGTCCGGGCTCCAGTGGTAGGGGAGGTTCTCCAACAGCCACGCCTGGTCTCCCTCGACTTATGGGCGGGAGCCGAGTCCTGCTGTAGTCCAGGTCCTTGTTGATGGGGTTGGCGATGGTCTGCTTGGAGCAGCCTATCTCGGCGGCCAACTTGGCGTAGGACTTGTTGTCGTCCTCGTTGACCTTCCTCTTCACCTCGGACGACAAACTTGTCGGTCCTGGTGGCCCCCAGGGACCGAGAACGCTTTTTGCGATGAGCATCATTCTTTTTGAAAGAGTTCCAAGCCTTCCACTGGTCGTAGACGGTCGACTTGGGTAGTTGAAGAACTCTATCACCTCCTTTGGACTCCTCCCGGCACGGAAGGGAAGCGAACATCGCATGCCTTTACTCTTCTTTCATGGCTAAATGTTGACTGATTTTCAATCTGTTTTTTTGGCATATAGATAAGATGCAAGCGCAGTAACGTGCATATGTGCGTTGCAATATTTCAAAAAACAAGACGACATAACCGATCAAAGTTATTCCGGATAATACGTGTACTCCCTGTATATACAAATGATTTGATGATAAACACCTTTTAACATATTTGAAACAAAAGTAAGTATTGTAATTTCTTATGAAGATATTGATTCAACAAATATTGAAAATGGCGCTTCAGTTCACTGAGTTTCTCATCAAAACAGAGATGCGTGAGCCGACAAACAAATTTCTTGTCATTCCCCTTTCAGTTCTTCATGAACCCTTCATCACCTCTTGTCAAGAAAATTTCAAGATGGCCACATCCTGAAGACATTGGCGCCATGTTTTGTTTTAGTATCCTGTAACAATGCAACCCGTCCATTTGTTATTTTTAAAGGATGTTTGTGAATAAAAATAAAAATATTTTTAGGAAAACATCATCTTGCATGGATATATTTTTGTACTGTCAGCAAATCTTAAAATAAAATAAGAAAGGATATATCTAATAGTTTGTGTGCCCTTGGTATTATCATTGTAATAAAAGTCGCCTTTTTTAAATATATATATATGTATATATATCAGACTTCTTGATTTGTCATTCATTTGTAATCGTTCGCGAACAACAACCAAGAAATTATATCGTTCGTCGTTCGTTTTTGACAAAGATGTTTCTCTTTCATGAGAAAAAATTTCCTTTCTAAAAAAACGTGATTACTTTTTTTCAGAATGGCGAAAAAAAATATTTTCTAATAAAAACGTCGTCAATTTTTTTCGGAATGACGAACGACAAACGATTCAATTTAAAATTAACAATGAACGACGAACTAAAACTTTCGGTGAACGACAAACGAACGACAATTTTTCGCTAACGTCAACAAATCTCATATATACATATATATATATTGAATGCGATATTTATATATATATATATATATTGAAAGTGATGTTTTTTGGTTGTATATTTGTGTTTCTTTTCCGATAAGACTTTAAAATACGGATCAACAAATTATGTTCTTATCGAGTAAATCATTGTAATAAGTTGTTAAGCCCCAATGCAGTTTAGAATGTAATAAACAAACTGATGAGGGCAAGTAAAATAAAGTATAAATAAACACTAAAGTGTCAAACACATCATGATGAATAGAATATCAAGGCAATATAATCTTGTAATGCAAAATTCAATTACAAATTATTAATTGTTACACCTAGGAATGATTACGTTAAATGTCCATCAAGAGAAAAGAAAAACATCATTAATTTTTGTACAACTTTATTCTAAATGCAGGTGCTCAATTCACATCAATAAAAAAACATTCACATTTTTTTAAAAATCAACATTTATTTAAAAAAATCATTCAAACATATATAAAAATATAACAGCTTTAGCATAACAAACACGTAATTCGCTATCTCTGACATATTATACGTGTATTGGTTCTTCCTTTAAATACATCAAGAATTGAGCCTTTATTGTTAAAAGTCTATTTGATGCTGAAACGGACCTTAATAAAAAACATTAAAAAATGATTATTAACAGTTGCAGGCCAAACTTTTTTACAATGTTTCCTAAATCCCTTCTGCACATTCAATTAAAACAATGAATTCAAATTTATGTTTCATACGAAGGAAAACTTTTTGAAACACATCATTAACTTATTGTTTCATTTTTTTATATTATGATGATAATAGCAGAAAATCAGATAAAGGTATTATGTTTTATTAACCATTATTTTTCATTTCTTAGAGATTTTAAGGAAGCTAAACCCAATGGCTTACCTTCTGTGTGTGTAGAAAATATTTCCTACACTCTTCTATCGAGTCTTAATCAGTAGTGTAGATATAATCGCTTCACGCCTCTGGATTTTAATTATGACCCCGAGGAATATTCCCACTCTCCCTACCTTAGAACCATGGATATACCGGTAAATATATATAATAGTTAACTTATCTCTTCTTTGATAATGGCCGAATATATCTTAATAAATAAGATAAAATAAATAACAATGGAGATTTGAAAGATGTTTATCTATTTAAGTTTGAGCTGTATATTTAATTGTATATAAACTTTTACATATGTTGAGTTTCAAGTATCATATTTTTGTTAAGCGATAGTAAAGACTGCGACACTGGAACTTCTTTTTTAGCACGTGATTGATAGAAAAAAATTGCGTGAATCATTTGAAATAATTTATCAATTCACTCTTGAGATATGAGCATCTATTCAGAGATAAGAATCTAGTCCTTAAAAACACAAATTGTCTCTTTTCATGGGCCTCGTTCCTTGTGATTACCGATTTTTTGAACGGGCTTCACCAATTATATCCCCTATTATCACCTGAGGAGAGAATGAATGTTTTTTCGTATATTTGGTTCGATTGAGATGCAGCATAATGAAGGTTTACATTTATTATCCTTGTCGATTAATAGATCTTCGAACTGGCTATGAGATGTACAAAAATATAGAAAAGGGTTACCAACTGAAAAAAAATATTTATTAGGTGTCCAGTAATTTCATCGCGCGTAAATTCGTAGTGGACCTTTTTATAGCCATTTTTTGCCGTGGGTATTTACCTCACTTGTTTTTTTTATAGCCAGTCAATTTCCTCGTTCTCTTTTTTTTTCGTGGGTATTTTTGTCGCGAAGCTTTTTTGTAATGAAGTATTTTCCTCGTTCGTCTTTTTCTCATGGGTATTTTTGTCACGTAGCTTTTTTGTAGTGAAGCGTTTATCGCACGATTTATTTTTTTACTTTGTAGACCTAATCTCGTGGGCTCAGTCGGGGGTACCATGGGGTTTTAATCTACCCCTGACACTTTTTAGAGAGAAAAGACACGCAGCCTAAGAGTTTTGCACACCTAAGCCGTGGTTTTTCCGCCAGAAGTACTATGGGATTGTAATCGACCATCGAGTCTTATTAAGGTGGAAAACACCCGCCTAGTGTCTAAAAAACTCTTGAGTTGGTATTTTTTACGACCCAGAAGGGTCTGCAGTAGATTTCGAACCCATGGGGCATCCAGCTGAGGCCGGTGCAGTCCTTTAAATTAGGGTATATTTTTTAGGACGGGTGTTTTCTCCTTAAGAAGAGTCGGCGGTGGATTTCAAACTCATGGGACACCCGGTTAAAGTAGGCGCATACCGTTAGATTAGGGTCTACGAAAGTATTAGGCCGAGTGTTTTCCACCTTAATAAGAGATTAGGTCTACAAAGTAAAAAAGAAAAATTGCGTGGAAAACGCTTCACAACAAAAAAGGTACGTGACAAAATACCCACGAGAAAAAGACGAACGAGGAAAATACTTCACTACAAAAAAGCTTAACTACAAAAAAAACCACGAAAAAAGGAGAACGAGGAAATTGACTGACTATAAAGAGCAAGCGAGGTAAATACCCACGACCAAAAAACGGCTATAAAAAGGTCTGTGACGAATTTACGCGCGATGAAACTACAGTAACCCTCTGTATTGTTGATTTTGCAAGCACTGTCATTAGAGCATCTCTAACAAAATCAATAATGTTGGTGTTAACGAAACCTTTATCCGTAATTTGGACGTTTTGTAAGTCGACACTTTGTCCATATCTCGTTTCAAATATATTTAGTGTCAGAGGGATCCTAATATTACCTCATTATTAGCTAATCCACCGTTGAATGATTATATTTTTGCGTGACAAAGTTGTGCTTCTTTATCCCTCTAATATATATAGAAGTAGTTTATCCAACTTTTAAGTATACTCACTCCATCCCCCACCTTAAAGCGCGGAAAAATTCAAATCCAATCACTCATAATGCAACCAATGTGGTGAGAAGGGGGACGCATTTATAAGTAGAACCCTGTAGGCGATAAGGCGACAAGGTAATCTGAGGCTGAAAATAGAGACATTCTCTAGGGTCAACGAAGCGGAAATGGAGAGGAATCTCTTTTTTAACTGTGTTTCCCTGATATATACGTATTAATCGAAGGAGGGGCTCTGAAAGAAAGAAAGGATTCCAGGATTTACTTATTTTTTTTCTTCCTTTTTTGGAGGGGAATCCAGACATTTTTTTGGATTCCCTTTCTTCCCTCAAAGGATTGAATAGTTTATAAGTTGTTTTTGAATACAATTTAACACTCTTTGAAAGGATTTGCATTTTAATTTTAGATAATCAAAAGTATACTCCGCACTACACACACACACACACACGTTCACATATAGAGGGAACTTAATTATAAATTCCTCTTTGCCCAAAATGGGTTCATAGACATGGTATTTTTAATACATTCAACAGAGAGAGAGAGAGAAAAAATAAACAAAAACAAGAGGATGACTGTTAAGGTAATATGGATACCATTTGTAATGCTTAGAGACCATTTTTGGGTGAAAGAGAAATCTGTATATAAAATGCATAAATATATGCAAGGGCTTCTCTTTTGAAAATTAAGTTTGGGAAAATAATATTCCGTAATGGCCCAGGGGGGGGGGCAGAACTCGTGTAACAAAGAAGGATATTTCCAATAAAAAAATGTGACGTCATCACAGCTACGATTTGCCTACGTATCTAATACCTCTAGGACAACTAAGCTAAGAACGTAAAGGCTCTCAAAGGAATACGTCTGGAGGCTCCCTCCCGCCACGAGCCACCCGGGGACGCACAGCTTCAGCATCATTTATTTAATAACAATAGCTACTGTGACGTCATTTGTGACGTTTCAGTTTTTCTTTTCTAATCAGAGGAATCTAAACATTGCGTTCTGCGCATCTTGTTTATCTATTATCTTTGGTAATGGCCTAAGCTATGATGAGGAATTTCCAAACAAAAACATTTGTTTGCTGCTTTGTTGCAAAGAGATATAAGATATAGAGAGTTTATTCCCTTCAATAGCAGAGAAACATCGTTCAACTGTATTCTGTTTCCAAGTTATTTGATCTACGTCATTCTAAGTTGATCATAAAGATAGAAAGATTTGTTTATATTGGCACAATGACGTATTGCTTTGAAGAATCCAATAAGCTCTCTATGTCTTTATATCTATATGGTCTATTGTACCTAACGATGTTAATTTGTTTGTTTTCTTTGAGTACTACCTAATATCATAATAAATACCACATTTTCTGAAGCTTTTAGGAATATATATAGCTGATTTTAAGAATATTATTTATTTTTACATAATTTGACACTATTTCTTTCACAAAAAATGTTTATTTTCGTGATGTCATAATGGTTTTGCCTCTTTTCCTAGGCTTTTAAAAGTTCCCTTTAAGATTCTTCATGTAAATTAAAGTGCAAGATAAAGAATTGAAATTATATTTTTAGTTTACTTATTATTGCTTCTTTATCTGAAAATAACATTTAATAAAAAAGTACATTGAAATATATACTTTCTAGTTTAAATGAATGCGAGCTCAAATTCAAACATTGAGACATCACGCAAAAACATTGAATTAATATTTTTTAACATTTTGTCTAAAGACAAAATGTAAATACAAATGATTGCTATTCGACTTTTTAAAACTGTATTAAAATATTTTTATGGGCATACTATAATAAAGACATAATGAACGCTTTATATTCAATAACTTGGCAAAAAAACTGACATCAAAAATATTTTTTTTAAGGAAAACAAAAAAAAACAGCTAATTAAATCTTTAAAAACACATTGTAATGAAAAGTCAATAGATTGAATGATAATATCATAAAGTCATTTCCTAGAACAGGAAGCATATAATTTCACAAACTTTCATGGCTTGATGTCATTTTTATAAATGAGTTATTTTCAAGTCTATTACAAATTTTAATATCAAACTAGCGGATATTAACCGGCGCTACCCGGGATTTTCCAACTTGAAAATGTTCTTTGGATAGAAAAAAAATCATACGAATAATTTTATTGATGTCATTGCATGTCATTTTTCATATTAAAATCAGTTCCTTTAAAACACATCATTGAGTCATTATTGTAATATCTGCCTTTTTACTTAAGGCTGGATATTTAGACATCAAAAAAGATGTTATTTTAAAATAATTTCATAGGGAACTTAGAGTGCCGAAAATATGTTGGTCTAAACATCAGAGTATTTGTTTGATCTCCGTTGATGGGTAAACAGCAAAATAAAAAACTTAAGGGAGAGTGCAACTTCATATCATTATCAAGAAAAGTTGAGAGTGATTGACATCACTCTCCTTCTCTAGGCATTATCAAAATTTGATTAGCGCGATGTTGCGCTGTAAAAAAGTTGTTATTTTTCACAAATTTAAATTTGGAGGGAAAGACAGGGACAGAAAAACTTATTTTAAGTAATCATGTAGAAAACGAATTTTACGGTAAACACCCAATACAACAAAAATACGTCATACTATCTCAGACTCGTTCACAGAAAATTTGGGCAAAATCTAACTTGTCAATATAAAAAATTGGCAAAAAACGTTTTGGAGAATAAAATAAGCATGGCGATGACGAATTTTCCGGGAGTTGACAACCCCACTAAAGCACTCCCTGAGCTCTCAAAACTATTCACAGAAAATTTTGTCAAGATCTAATGAACCGTTCGGGAGATACAGGGAAACGAACGGAATTCTTTTTTTATTAGTATAGATTATTTGTTCCCAAAAAGTGAATGGTGAATATTAATATATGTAGATCCTTTGTTAACCTAAGATATAGGTTCGGTCATTGAGTATTTTGGTATTCATCATTCTATTGGTTTGAGCTACGGCCACAGACCATACACTACAAATATGAAAATGGCTCAATGTCAACCTGAGATGAAACAGATTGGACAAAGGTCGTGTGGTTTATCTCATTTGTAGTTTTTAAAAGAATATAAATATAATAAAAATAATAAATTTTAATATTTGAACAAGGAGAGAGGTTACTGTTTTGTTTTCTCGTGACATCCATAAACTTCTCCAGAGGGAAGTTATCTTATCTTGACACTGAGTTAAAAATTTATGAGGGTCTTCGACGAAGAGTCTCTGAATCTTCTGATATAGGTATACATATTTGTATATGACCTGGATAAGTACAATATGTACAGTAGCCTAAATTGTTTATAATCTCTTGTTGGAAGTAAAATATTCTTTCAGCATGTAGTTATACTACTACTATGATAGCCTTATGTTTTGCACCTAATCGTGAAACATTTTGCATTATTTAGACATCTTCAATACTTTCACGAGCCATTATCCGATCCATCTTCTTACACTAGCTCATGACAAAACAAACTATCAACAATCTAATTTTATCCATTATAAAGCTAGAAGGCAAGTATTTGACTTCTTTCACTTATATCAACAACATTTCTATACAGATAAAATCAAAAAATATGAATGGATTGTCTTTGTATGATAAGGAGGTGAGTAAGATTTGCCAAAAAACGATTAAAGACCTTAAAGTCTCTGAGGATTGGGTCATAAAAATAAAGGAGTCTCTGCTTGGAGTGATGGAAGGAAAGAAGTTCACTTCGCAATTCCAAATCTCGACCGGTGTTCTTTTTTTAATGGTCCTTGTAAAGATTGTGGGAAAATTTAAGACTACAATCCATGCATTTGTTGACTGTCCATATGCCTCAATTTTAACTGAGTTTTGATTTTAAACATGTCGTCTTCCAAAGATTTTAATGCAGTAGTACTATATGGTTTTCTAAGAAAGAAAGGAAAACATCGCGAAAACTTGAAGCCATTCACTTTGC
The DNA here is from genome assembly GCA_013387185.1 of Caligus rogercresseyi. Taxonomy (NCBI): domain Eukaryota; kingdom Metazoa; phylum Arthropoda; class Copepoda; order Siphonostomatoida; family Caligidae; genus Caligus; species Caligus rogercresseyi. The sequence continues at coordinate 18,496,846 of CP045901.1, forward strand.
GCTCTTAAGTGCCAAAGCTCTGATTAGTTCTAGGTTGACGTCTGGGGAGTTTCTACTTCGAGAAGATCTGAGGGGCATTTTAATCTTGGCTTCGGCGAGATACACCATTTTAGACCTCAAAATCCCCGAGCAAAGCGGGTCTTCATGGAACTACGCCATCGACTTAGTGAATTTTAGTTGGCTGAACTCCTACAGATATTTTAGCCATCTAAAGAAAGTTGTTAAACAGTATTTTTACTATTACAACCGAAAGTTTTAAATTATTGTTGTTTTTTGTTTAAATGTTATTTTATATTATGTCTTGTAACGTGTCAACAAAATTTAGTATATATATTGTGAAACTTTTTTAACACTTTGTTGTGTCCTTATTGTAGCTAGGTCTTCTGGTAGTAGTCTAATTTTAAAATATAATGTTTATTTATGTATTATTTTTATAAACAATTCTACTGCCTTTTTTACTTTGTATCTTCTGTAATCTGCGATTACAAATGAAATAAAGACCTATAAAAAAATAAAAAAAATATGTTAATTCTGAATAATGACTACACGTCTAATTGACTGGTACCATATATTTGGGATTAAACATTTTATTTAACTAGGATTAGATGACCTAAAAACCATTTGAAGACAATTGAGGGAGGGGATCAAGGAGTATGAAAATATTACTTTGACATCATCTAAATAAGAAACTCATGTTACACAGCTTCAATACTGCTGTAGACCCAATTCATTGTTATGTACAGTGTGCGTAAGCAAACGCGACCTTTTTGACTATAAAAATATAAATTGATTTCTCAAAACACCACCCTTTGCCTTCACCATAGCCTCCAGACGAGACCTGAAGGCCTTGCAGACTTTGGTAACATAGTCATCTGACATGTCCAACCACTGCTCCTCAACCGCGGCCTTCAAGTTGTCCATACTGCTGTGAGGGGTGGCACAAGCTTTGCTCTCTACAAAGTCTCATATCCCATAGTCAAGGGCGGGCAGTCAGGGGATGATGGAGGCCACAATCGGAATGACCAAAAACTTGCCAGATTCTCCCGACACTACTTTTGAGTGATAGGCTTTTATGCCCGAGTGTCCAGAGTTTTGCTGCCAAATATAATTACCATCTGGGTAATTGGCATCCCACCAGGGCTTGACTACTTCCTTGACGACCTCCATGTACTCATTAGCCCCTACTCTGAGGCTCTTGGGAAACCTGAAAGGCAGCATCCTCTTGCCGTTGGAGGCCACAACCCCAAGCATCATGGTTGATGCTGGAAGCTTTGTCTGGTTAATGGGGGAGGACGTATCCAACATGGTAGGCCAAAATCGGTCATTTCTGGCATTCCTGGTCTGTTCCACTGTCCAGTTCTTCTTGTCAGAGAAGAACATAACATATTGGGGCCCAAACCCATCGTCCTTGGGCCCTCAGATTCAGCCAGTAACAGTTATGACATACTGGGGGCCCAGACTCACCGCCCATGTGCCTTCGGGTTCGGTCAATTACAGTTATGACATATTGGGATTTCATACTCCAGCTCTTAGGTCTTAAGGTTCTGCAGATCATAGCTATGAAATTTTGGAGGTCAGAACCAACCGTCCGTGGGCCCTAGGGTTTCCACGTTCACGGCAATGACAAATTGGGGTCCAAAACCCACCGCCCGTGTGCCCACGGGTTCAGCCTATCACAGCCATCATATATTGGGATTCAAAACCATGGATAATCTTTCATTTTGTGAAGTATATATATATATATATGGATATCATTATACCACATGCGTGGCTGCCGTGTACAAAGTTGAGTGTCTCCGGCTATGAAAAATTACCCATATCAATAAAAACTTCTTGGGGATCTGAGGGAATTCTATCCTCTATTATATTTCTCTTATTATTATTTTTTGGGGGTAGGGAGAGAGTTGGGTAACTTGATACTTAGTCATATTGGCTGATGCTCCTGGTTTGTTAGGTTCGTAAGACGACAACAACAACAAATGTGTAGGAGCTCCTTTTCGAAAATAAAACCAGTAGAATGGTTCTGGATTCTACTCCATGCTGTGATGATTTATTGATTCCATTCCCAAAAACGAATTTCTTTATTAGACGCCAAATCATCAAAAGGAACATAGCTATGCACATATAAGCGATGCAATCAAAATAATAATAATAATAACAACAACTATAGCAATACGAAGAAGAAAGTTGACGGAAAACTAGCCTCTTCAGCTTTCAAACTTGTGGTAATAATTCTGGCAGCTGCGCCGAGATACGGCTCCCAGGACAAGGATTTCATATTGTCAACTTTATTCACTCTTCTTTTCCTTCAACCATTCACGTAATAAAAGGTCCTCGTTTGCCATCCTTTTGTTTTGTATGTGAAGAGTTCGAACCAGGTGTAAGTAAAAATTGAGTGATTTTGTGTATAATGAGGGAAGTGTCCTCTCTATGTAGACAATAGGATGTAAGTCAATATCAAAAATCACACGTCTTATTCAAATCTTTTGATATTGAAGATATATGTGCTTGTGTAGAGATAAACATTAAAGTTCGAGCCGGGTTTGTATACTATTTTTATATAGGATTTTTAAGAGATATATTTAAAATTTCTAAATTGAAAAAATGAGCTGCAAGTCAATATAAATACTATTTTCGATTTAGTTGGATGTTTTTATTCCTCTTTTATACGCACATACTATATTAGAAAAAAGATTATTACCTCCGCCGAAGGAGGTATTGTTTTCACTGGCGTTTGTTTGTTTTTGTTTGTCAGCAGGATAACTCAAAAAGTACTGAACGGATTCGAATGAAACTTTGTGGAGTTGTTGTAAATACCAAAAGTAACAAGTGATTAAATTTACTACTACTAATAATAATGAAATGGGGTCTCTATTCAGGGAGTAGGAAAGAACAAACGCTAAAAAAATATTCATTGACGTATTATTGTTCATATAAGCTCAGGACTATGTTAACCCAGTGACGTAGCTTAAACTTCTTCCGTCTTCCATTCTGAGTGCCAAAATGCAAAAAAAAAATGCAAAAAAAAAAAAACAAATATATCATTGACGTATTATTGTTCATATATCAGCTCAGGACTATGTTAACCCAGTGACGTAGCTTAAACTTCTTCCGTCTTCCCATCTCTGAGTGCTTTTTTAATATGCAAAATGAGCTAACAGAGAGGAAACAATGATTAGAGATAGAAAATCGGGCGTGTGAAAGGGAGAATGTTTGAATAGGAATGTTGTGGGATCGGCGGAGGTACACACTCTCTGAGAGTATATATGCCTCTAGTTTTATTTGTGGTTGGAATTAGAAGAAAAAACACAATTTTGTATTCTATGTTTAATTTATTTTAATCAAGATTTTTTACCAACTAAAGACCTTTAAATAGGGTTCTCATATGATATTCATAAAAAATATGCTATATAATATGTCGAATGGTATTATAGTGCATAAATGAAATAAAAACTATAAACTATACTCACAAATGTTTCATTCATCCCATGAATGAAACACATTTAAAATTTCGGATATCCAAAGTAGTTAGATGATACATTAATTATTTATTTTCACCTAAAAGAATCCTAAGGTTTTATTTAGGGTTTCCCACAACATCTGTAGGATTATGCTAATGCAAACAATGAATAGGCATGTGTTATTCTTAGAGAGGTACGTCTTTAAAAATGTATATACATATATAGATATATACATAAATAAATAAATATATATGTACATAAATGTTTGTTTATATTGAATATATACTAGTTCCCTCCCTCCTCCTATGAGATTAAATTATAGTTTTCTTGTTTAAAATGCAGTCCAGGTTTTGTAAATATACATATATATATATATATATATATATATATATCTATATATATATATATATGTATATTAGGGTGATTCTTATTCACGTTTTTCAGATTTGAGAGTCAGGCTCACCCTATGATTTTACTTTAGTTCATCTTGTGAAAGTTTGAACGAAATCGAATAATGGGAAGTGTCCGCTCAACGGGCCCAAAAGTTATTTAGGAAACTTATGTAGTAATTTTTTTTTCGCCATTCGATCGCCTCTAATGTCCTTAATTTCAATGCTATTTTTCAAACAATTTGCTGCAAAATGTAGGTATACTTGCAAGAATTGCAAATCAGTTTTTATTTTTTATGTACATTCAAAATTAAACGAGAAATTTAAGTTTTGAAATAGTAATTTTTATGGAAAATACCTAAAAATTACCATTTTGAAACTTTATTGTCTTGTTTGATTTTGAATGTACATAAAAAATAAAATCTGAATTGGAATCATATATATATATATATATTCGAGTTCTGTATTTCACAATATTCGCATATTTAGGTTTCATACCGAATAATAGCGTATCCTATTCCGCAGTATGCCTAATTACGTGTTCTTTTTTTCTCCAAATAATGGGTATTTTTTAAAACCATATATACAATAATAACATATATAATAGCAAGAGGGGTTTAGATAATAAAAGCATAATTATATATAAAATATACGTTCACACTAGGGCTGTCAAAATTGCTGAAAATGACATTCGAATATTCGTTTGAAAAAAAAATCACGAATTCTACAAATTCGATTTTTTTTAGAAAAGAGTAATAGTGTTTTTTAACATTCGAATATTAATTTTCACGTTCGAATTCGCTTTTGGGATACTATTCGAATTCGAATTCGAATATTCGTTGACAGCCCTAGTTCACACTGTGACAATATACTTAGTTATTTATTACCAACCCAATTATTAAAAATATTTAAAAATATGTTCCATTTAAATATCAATTATACAGTTCATGGTTCTTTAGTTATAACAATGTTCAATATTTTTCCCATTTGATAATTATGTAACGTTTTATTATTATATATTATATATATATATATATTGGGGCCGACTCCAAGGGCACTGAGATGGGTATATACCAGCATAATTCGTCCTAAGATCCCTTATGGATTGATTGTCTGGTCTCGTCGAACCCAAAATTACCGGAAGAAACTGGAACGTATCCAACGGCTTGGTATGATAATAGCCATATATATATATATATATATATATATCTTCTAGAAAGAATATTGACCGATTAGGTCATCTGTTATTTTAAGAAAAAAAATATGAAAAAATATCTTCGCTTTACATCTAATTATTTTTATTATGTTGTTACACATTTAGTTTGTGTAATGCATTTATTATCTCTTACATAATAAACAACAGAAGAAACTACAATAATTGTAATTCGCAAAAGAACAATTGTCATATTAAATGACTCATATTATTTTTCTTTTTGGAATGTGCATAATCAATCGTAGAAGATATATAGTACAGCACATATATGTGCCTCTCAAATCAGTCACCCCCATCTTTTAATATAAATCAATGAGGATTATTATTATTATATGATGCTCATCCTTGAGTCAAGCTCCTCCCTCACAAAAAAACAATAACACATCTGCTATTTCTTCTCCCCCTTTTACGTCACGCCACAGGGGGGGGGGGGGGGTCCCTCAATTACCCCGGGGCTGATTAATATTGTATTTTGACATAGAATTACCTAGTCATATTTAAAGTGTTAAGAAAGCTCAAAAGTTTTATTAAATCTTAAGGGAGCTCCGTGCAAAGATCCTTGAGGACTATAAGTATTTTTTCTTCTCCTTTTTTAATCAGCTAAAATTCAAATGGTATTAAAAAACTAAACTTTTTTTAAATTCATATAGACCAAAATTATAACTCGAAGCTCAAAAGACCCACTAAATGAAGCGAGGAAGAAATGACTTTAGAAGTATCCATGATATATCGCTTTTTTGACGAAATATATATACAAAATATTAACAAAAATGCTAATTGCTTCCGTCGTTTTCTTTCTCCAAATATAAGTAAAACTTTTATTATAAACATTTTTTTTCTCTTATCAAGTAATTGTAATAGTCAAAGGTGGGAGGTTTTGGAGTATGACTAAGAAAGTTACCCTGCCGGTGAGATTTATATATGCCAATTGACATATCTCAATCATAGAGATAAAAAGATATAGAGAGCTTATTCCTTTCATCTGTATTTTGTGTCCAAAATAAACAAAGTAATTTGACCTACGTCATCGTAAGCTGATCATAGAAATAGAATCTATCTCCATGATCACTTACGATGACGTAGTACAAATTACTTTGTTTATATTGGGCAATGGCGACAGCTGAATGATGGTTCTCTGCTATTGAAGGGAATAAGCTCTCTATATCTTTATATCTCTATGGCTCAATCCTACAGTTGTTGCTCTTTTCCATCTCAAGGAGGTAAAACAATCCATAACCATACCCCCAAAGCAACTATGGACTCTCCAATATCTCCTCCTCAGTATGGACATACTCCAAAAAAAAGAAACTGGAGTAAGTCATGAACAGGCTTTCATTTACAACATCATACTGCATGCATGAGTGCTTGAATATGTGTGAGACTATTATGGCACATTTTCCCTAGTCTATCTCTCTCTCTCTCCCTATAGCCTCCCCCTTCATTACCCCCCACCACCCCCACCTTCCCTTCTAGGTAACTCATAATTCATTAATGAACATGAGGCAGCTTTCAACAGTTTTTGAAGAAAGAAAAAAAGCATTTACCTTGTTTTTTAGGCTATACATTTTTAATATTTTTTTTTGTTTTTTCTACTTCTATTTCTTCTCCTTGTTCACACGTCAATACTTAAGCACATCAATGGGGAGGGGGGGAAGGCATGACTATTTTCATTTCCCTGAGACTCTCATTAGGAAAACTACACAAACTACTCATTGGGGCATATTTATATGGAGAAAGAAGGGCATGTCCATCAAATTTTCAACGTTTCTTATGTTATCTCTATATTAAAAACAGACTTGGAAGTGTTTTCCGTTTCGAATTTCGATTTTAAGGGTTGTTTTTTGGGGTTCGATTGAGTTGCATTTATGGGAATAAGCATTAAACAATTAAAATTACTCCATCGAACCTAAAGCGTTAAAGTAAAGTAGCGCATGCAAGGAAAAAGTAAACAAAAAAAAATGCCAAAATTTTGGTTATTTTTCTTTAACGTTAGATGTCGCTAGTCCATGAAATAACGTCACAATCCTATCCTAAAATATCAAGATAAAAAACGTCTCCAAATATAAAAGTAAAAGGACTTTGTTATTATTTTCAAAGAGCTCTATCATCAAAGCGCCCCTTACGGACTAAAGAAGAACTAAAATTTTGGTCAATTCCTTTTTGGAAAAGAGGAATAATTTAATGTATGCATGTGCTACTTTACTTTAAACGCTTTAATCGAACCTAGGATATTTTTAATGAGGTGATCAATAATGATCAACCTCTCTGGGTAGACGAACCTGCGACCTACACATTGAATTGAACACGCTTACGCTCTGACCTAACGCGCTCCCCTCCATTTTGTTAGATATTATGTTTTTCTTTGTTTTGCCTATTTTTTCCATGGCAAAGGTCTTTCTTCTATTCATATAATACAATATATAAAATAAAAATAGATATAAACTAAAGCACTCAGAGAGTGCAAACCTCCGCCGATCCCCACCAAATGAATCACTTGGTCTTTTTTTTCATTTCCAACCCTCTACGCACTGTCCCTTTAACTCTACATACTGCTCCTTTATTGTTTACACTCTAGAGGTACATGGAGAGAAAAATAAACTGACGTCATCAAAGAGGAAGCACAGCACAGCGACATCTATTGGCAGAGTAGGCTAACTTGAAATATTTATTAGTATTTAGCTCATTTTGCATCTTAAAGAAGCACTCAGAGATGCCAAAATTTAATCACTTGTTCCTTTTGGCATTTCCAACAACTCCACAAAGTTTCATCCGAATCCGTTCCGCACTTTTTGAGTTATCCTGCTGACAAACAAACAACCAACAAACAAACCAACGCCAGTGAAAACAATACCTCCTTCGGCGGAGGTAAAAAGGGGGAGATTTGAGTTTGGTTAAAACATAAATAAACAGTATAGTTATTTTTATTGGGTTTAATCCATTTGGAATTCAAAAAAGAATAGTGTCAATAAGTTTGATCAATATGATAATCTAATTTGCGCTCTCAACATTGGGCATTTAGTACTTAGAATAGACACACTTAACGGAACTTATCCGACTTATTAGGAAATTGAACATGGTTCCACTGAGCTGCTAATGCGTTCGTTCTTGTTTAATAGCATTGATTTATAAAGCTCCATGAAACGGGTCTCAGTTTTGCATTTCGTTCAGTTATAGTAGTATCATAAATCGTTGCAAATATAATTTGAAATAAAAACTGAAATATTTCTTGTGGATTATATGTTCGTTCCCTAATATGTTACTGGATACCCAAAAGTTATCTAGTAAACTTATTTAGTAATTTTTTTTCGCCATTCGATCACCTCTCATGTCTTCCATATAAATACTATTTTAAAATTATTTGATTCAAAATGTAGGTATGATCTCGAGAATTCCAAATCAGTTTATGTTTTTTATGCGTATAAACAAGAAAAAAGAATTTGAGGTATTGGAATAGTCATTTTTGGGGTATTTTAAATATAACTATTCCAAAACTTTAATTTCTCATTATTTTTGAACGTATAAAAAAATAAACTAACTTGGAATTTTGCACCAAATAATTTTAAAATAGTATTCATGTTAAGGACATATGCGGAGATCGAATGGCTAAAAAAAATACTACATAAGTTTACTACACTTATCGTTATTCGATTTCGTTCAAACTGTCACAAGATGATCTATATTTACTAAGATAAAATCCCAGCTCTGACAAAGCCTTATAGAACGATTGTGAAAACAAATCTCAATTTTTGACCGCAGCGTTCACTTGTCATCTAGTTAAAAAGAAGCTGTCATCATATAAGTTTTTCAGATAAACAATGTTATTATATTATGTTGTTATTTCATGCAATTGTTGAAAATGACTTTACAAAAAGCAGTCTAAATAAAATGTCAGTTTGCCTTAAATTTTTGCTTCAATGGATGCATTGTGTAGATGGAAATATACATCACCTATAACAAAGTTATGTCGAGAGGATGAGGTAATTGATGTGATGGGGGGACTTCAACGATGATTCTTTGACGAATGAAGAAGTAAAAATGTAGGAATGGTTCCTTATACTACTATAATTCAATCATGTTTCTATATAATGCAGTGTCACCCGAATATTATTTACATTTCCTATAAAGCAATCAACCATGAAGTTCTGTCATATAATTCAAAATATGGGCGTGAAAAAACTAACTCAAGTAATGTGTTAAGCAATCCATATGAGCCGTTGAAATTTTTATCGAAATTTAGAAAGCATAACTGAGATATCTCTCCGTTTAACTGAGCCACAGGAGGATGTAAATTATATAACAGGCCATTCAATCCAAAATACAAAATGGTGAATGAATATATAAATAACACATACAAAGTCCTTTTTTATATTTTAACTTTAGTAAGTTTGTAATACAATTATGTTTCACAGAAATTGTGAAAAAAATAACTCCAAAACAAATATATTTCCGTTCGGATTAAATCTAAAATGGAGACATTGAATCTATATAAACTGTATTTTATGAAGTATTAAATATATACAGCTTGAAATATATGCAAGTAAGTAGATGCTTAATAATAGACAAATAAATATTATACTGATTATATTTTTCTAGATAAAATGAAAATTAGTCTTTTTTGAAGGTTGACATAATCTCTCTTCGGGATTGGAATCTGCCCCCTTAGCTATGAGAGTTAAACAATACTGACAAAATAATAATATGTATATATCAATGAATTTAAACCATAAAAACAATTTTTTTATAAAACTACACATATAGAAAATAAGGCATAAATTCACACAACATGCCAAAGATAATATATATATGAAGCTAAAAAGGAAAAATCCTTTTTTTGTCTCCATCCTATTAAATAATATACTAATTGAATCTATATATATATAATATATATATATCATACTTGTTGACGCTGGCGAAAAATTGTCGTTCGTTTGTAGATCAACAAAACTTATCGTTCGTCGTTCATCGTTAATTTTAAATCGAATTGTTCGTCGTTCATCGTTCTTTTCTCGTTCAATATTCTGAAAAAATAGACAACGTTTTTTTAAAAAAAATTTCTTGCCATTCTGAAAAAAATGACGACGTTTTTTGTAAAAGAAGGAAATTTTTCCCATGAAAAATGGCGCCAAAAACGAACGTCGAAAGAAATTTTTTTTTGACGTTCGTCATAATTTTTGTTGTTCGTCGTTCGCAAGTCTGAATGTATGTATATAAATATATATAACAAACGTGAACAATAGTAGAAACTTGATAAAAATATTTGACAATTATAGAATTCAAGTATGAACAGCTAACACAACAAACCAAAAAAAACATCAATAGAATCATTAAAAGTATTCAAAAACACCACATTAGTTTACAGATGATGTTGTATAAAATAATGTATGTTAGAATAAATCTATATATATAATATCTGGAGACATTTTTTTGGCTTCGCTGTTTATTGATTAACTATTTGGTGACGCATATTGTCAAATCCACTCTATATCAAATAAATTTAATCATATGGTGTGCTAACGTGTTTTATTCCTCGTAATCAAAGACGTCAACTTTTTTACATTATAATATAAGTTTTTAAATAAGCAAAAACAAAATCTATAGTGCATGAGGACTTACCACCTATGAATAGTGTCTACATCAAGTAAAATGTCCAGACTTACCCCACAGGTGCCAACAGTTATTATTCTCCTATCCCTCCCTTATTCAAGATAACTTTTGTATGAGAATATTCATTACCCATGCGGCATTTTGGTAAATGCATTCACACTGTCTTAAATGCCAAAAAGTTTATGCATAAACTATGTTATGAAATATTAGTTATCAAAATCTCCATTGTCATTGAGAGGAATAACGAAGAAGACAATAATCATAAATATGCATTATATTTATTGCACAGGTGTGAAAATAAATTCAAAATCAAATATAATTTTATGCATTAACATTCCCACTCTTTACAGTCGATTGAATAAATAATAGTCATTCTTTGTCTGTGTATTTTGTTTCTACAAATATTTGAATGACTTTAATGAGTAAAGATGGTCAATTTTACGATTGCATATGGGTAAAGTACCATAATAATACATTTATTCATATTAAATTAAGAAAATATTTTCATCCAGAAAGGAGAAAATGGATTAGGATCGATGTTAGTTCGAGCCAGATGAAGATTGCAGCACATCCCTAGTGACCGATGACTATGAGAAGCTGTTTATTGCCTGGAATTGTCAGGTAAATCCGGACAGAGCTATTATTACCTCCGCCGAAGGAGGTATTGTTTTCACTGGCGTTGGTTTGTTGGTTTGTTAGTTTGTAGGTTGGTGGTTTGTTTGTCAGCAGGATAACTCAAAAAGTACGGAACGGATTCGGATGAAACTTTGTGGAGTTGTTGAAAATGCCAAAAGAAACAAGTGATTAAATTTTGGCTCTCTGAGTGCAGAATTAAGATGCAAAATGAACTAATACTAATAAATATTTCAAGTTAGCCTACTCTGCCAATAGATGTCGCTGTGCTGTGAAATTGGGTGCCAGGAGCGTCTTCCTCTCGATTTTCCGTCGAGGGGAACCCTCCCCCGTCCCTTTACGCCGCCCCAGTCATGAAAAAATCCGCCTCGGAAGGCTCATAAGGACCCGTGACGACGGAGTTTGCACTCTCTGAGTGTATATGCCTCTAGTTAATATTGTTGTTAGTAATGCCTGCACGCGGTCCAGAGGAGGGACTTTTTGACTTGCGGGCCACTGTGGGCTATAAAATTTTGAAAAAGGGGCACCAGCAGGTCTCGACTGTCCACTTTCCTTTCGTTGGTCCGCTCATTTCTTTAACAGAAGGGCTCAAATGGCAATTTTCAAATTCAAGAGAGAAATAAAGAGTAAGGCGCGGGCCTAGATGTCAGGCCCATCTATCGGTGAAACGCGGTATTTTATGGACAAGACGTAATGAATGATTTATGAAGCAATATTATTTACTTACTGGATAAGCTCGGCGGGCCGGATTAAATTGTCTAACGGGCTGTATGCGCCCGCAGGCCTTAGTTTGCCCATGTCTGGCTAGAGTCAGAGGATGTGTCCAAATTGTGATTTTTGACTTCATACTAAGCAGGAAAACGATAAACACAAAAATATCCATAAATACGAAACCTGATTTTCACTTGAACTATCACGGCAATACCTAGACACGAGGAGTTCCAAAAGAAATTCCTCATAATCAAAATGAGTAATGTTCTTTCAGAGATCAGATAGCGTTAGGATATTTCAGTCAGTATCATGTCATGATTTAGATATGAAAACTGAAGTAAAATTCGTTTATACCAGGGCAAAAGTAAATTTTACAGATTGTCATAAGTACATTTTTCGATTTAAAAAAAAATACAAATTAAAAATTCAATTAAATATTGTTTAAAAATTGTGAAAGCAAGATATTTCATGATGTTGATTATGGTGAAAGCTTATAGTATTAATTCCGCATTAGAGACAATAGAGGGATATTCGTATATAACTTTAAGAAGGATTCTTAGTGATATAAAAGTGGTGGTTTTAGTGGCCATTGTGATCAGTAACAAAATGTTCAAAAAAACATTATTTTATCGTTATTGTCATATACATTTGCTCATATTAATTACTTGAACAGCGGATGTGAGTCTAGTTAAATCTCATTTATTTACATGCCAGAACATCTGGAATTTTTCTTTATAATTAATACACTTTATCTATGGTGGTCTACATTTATATATTGGTGATTGGAATGAATTTGATCGGAATAAAAAAGGTTGAAATAAAAGTAATGTTTGTTATAAACAGACATAAAATAATTAAGAATCTCCTAAAATAAGGAATAACTTTTTATTAATAAATGATTCAACATAATACGGTCAGATACTAAAGAGCCACAGTTATTTCATTTACACTCTTTTCTCTAATAAAATGATTATTATGGGTATTAACTTTAAATTAAGTTAATTAGTACTCAGTAGCAACATTAGAAGACCTCTAATATGGGTCCCATATGTTGAGGAATGATTAAACAATAGCACATTATTCCAGCTCACATTCAGCTTCTT
>CP045901.1:18510059-18545421 GCA_013387185.1 Caligus rogercresseyi
ATATAGTATATATATATATACAGGCTTGCACGCGTTCCACTTTTTCCCCGTTCCGTTCATCGTTCCGTTCAATTCTTTCCGTTCCGTTCATCGTTCCGTTCAATTCTTTCCGTTCCGCGGAACGCCGTTCAATTTTGCGTTCCGTTCAAAAATTGGATTTGAAAAATTTTCTTATAAGAAGGCTCTTTACTTTTCACTGCATCCTCGTATATATCGGGTATAAATTTTAAACCAGGCTTTAATAGTTTCGGCTTGAAGTTAGTTACCGCAATTAAAGTTCCAAAAACTTTACAAACTTCGATAATATATTTAAGATATAAAATTTTTGAACCAGAGGCTCGGCCCGAAAAATTAACATATTTTTTTACCCCGACCGAAAAATGTTACAATATGAAAAGTCAAACATGTAAAAATCCCACCCACATATGGTCCACCGAATTTCTCGGTGTATACTACTCATAATTATTGCTTTATCTGAGAATAATTACGAAAAGTTTATATATTTACAATCTAAAGAATAACATTAGTTTATAAATTACACTATTTATTTACTGCTAGAAGGAGCTGTTTTGTCTTGTCCTTCGCAATAAAAGTTTAGATTTGGAGAAGAGTGTCTCCGAACTGGCACTGGGAAGTATAACATTATATGGAATTAAAATCTTTTTAATCCTTTTATAAGCAATAATTGATTCCATTGCCTCAGACTCAAGCAGTCAACCTCCTGCTTAGCTGAGTCAGTCTTCTTCGGCCTCTTGGCAAAGAGATTGCCTTTTTTTTTCCGCTGCTGGTTCTTGCAAAAGTTGACTAAAAGGAAAATCTCCCAGTTCTTCGGCCTCTTCAAGTAAATAATTCTTTGCTAACTAAGAAGAAGAAACTTCAAGGCCATCAAAAGACATGCCCTGGAGAATGCTCTAGAGCAGTGGAAGTGGGACGATATCTACGACATTAAAGAAGTGGACGCAGTCCTCGACTTCATTGTAGCGGGAATCACCATGTCCCTCGACAAGGTGGCCCCTGTCAGGGCCATCACCGTTAGAAAAAATACAAACTTGTATCTGAGCAAGGCAACGCTTCGACTTATCGACCAAAGAAACAGAGCTCTGGGTAGAAGGGAATATAAGGTTCTCAGGAATCAGGCGGCAGCTGGAGTCAGAAAGGACAAACTCCTGTCCAACTTGAACGCCATCAAGAAGGCCAACGGCGATTCTAAGGCGTTGTGGAACCTGGCCAACAGGGCCATGGAAAAACCAAAGCTACGCCCCTTCCTCTGTCACTTACTATCAATGGTATCGACACATGCGACGACAAAGGGGCTGCGGATGCATTAAACAGTTTTTATATTAAAAAAGTAAATGATCTTCGGGCAAGCATTGTCCTCTCCACCCCTTCTTCCGACATCTGTGTCAGAACTGACCGCAGTTGCAATTGGGCTAGTCCTCGGGGGATCGTGCTGGACTTCTCCTTTGCCAGTGCAGCCAAAATTAGGAGAGTCGTCTCCTCCATATCCAATACAGAGGCGATGGGCGTGGACGGACTGCCGGCATCTGTATTCAAACTAGGAATTGAAGTTCTGGCCTCCCCTATCTCCCACCTGATCAATTGCTCTCTTGCCAACGGCAAGGTACCCGTCATTCTCAAAACAGGCATTGTAATTCCAGTGCACAAAGGTAAAGGGAAAAACCCAAAGGACCCAGCCTCGTATCGGCCAGTTTCCCTGCTCCCCGTCCTCTCCAAGATCTTGGAGAAGGTAGTTAAGGCTGATCTGGAGTACCATATGGGAAAAATTAGCGCCTTACCCAACAGCCAATTTGGCTTTCGGGCTGGCCGCTCCACTACTACAGCCATTGGAACGGCTCACAGCAAATGGATAAAGGCTGTCTAGGAAGGGAAGGTCGTAGGCATACTGGCCTTTGATCTATCCTCAGCGTTTGACACCGTCGACTGCGACCTCCTACTGGAAAAAATCAAGGACCTTGGCGTCACAAGGAGAGTGGGAGACTGGTTTGGATCCTACATGAATGGAGGCAAGCAATGCGTCAATTGGAACGGCACCAGGAGCGACTTCGTCGACGTGAAGTATGGGGTCCGCCAAGGTTCTATCCTTGGTCCTTTACTCTTTCTCATACTCATGGCTGGCCTCCCAGTGGAGATGGGGGTGGGTGAGAACATTGTTTGCTATGCAGACGACGTCAGCGTCTGGACAGCGGGCAGAGATGTTGATGTGGTGGAGACCAATCTGAACCTCCTCGCCGCCAAATTTGTGGAGTTTGCAGCGAGAAATGGGCTCTCTTCAAACCACACAAAAACCCAGGTACTCCTGGCGGTTGGTAGGGACAGTAAAGAGAGAAGGAAGAGGGTTGAGGTAAAGGTCGGCCCCTCCACAGTCTCCCCCTCCAGTGAATTGGAGTTGCTAGTGGCAAAGTTTGACTCCACCCTTTCACTCAACTTAAATGTTGACATCATGGCGAGGGCAGCCAGGGTCAGGGCCAACATGGTTGTAAGGTTGGCGAAGCACATCCCAAGGGGTCCTTACCTCCACCAACTTGCCAAGGGCATTGTTCTTGGGAAGGTCGGCTATGCTGTCTCAGCGGTCACACCCGTACGGTTTGGAGACAGTAACCCCACAGGACCACTTGCAGCTGCCCAGGTAGCTCTGAATGATGTTGCCAGGACTCTCACTGGCAGGCTCAGGAGAGAGCACATACCCGTCCGGGACCTCCTGAAGTCGGCAGGGCTTCCATCCATCAACACCATGGCCGTGCGGTCTGCAGCCATGGAGGCGTGGAAGGCATTTTGGAGTAGGGACGGCGAAGAAGGAGGGAGAAACCCACTTGGCCTCATGCTCTTCGAGACAAAAAATGGAAAGGAGACCAGATCCGACGCAGCCGGAATCGTCCCCAACCCCCTCCTCTGGCAGGCAGATACCCTGGTATGTGCTGCAAGAACTGCCTGGAATAAAAGTCCACAGTTGCGACAGGCCAGGACGTGGAGAGCTGCCAGGGATGCAGCAATAGCTCTCGCCGAGGGAGTGGCGCTATAGATTACTCCGATCTCATGGCATGATTTCCCAAAAATCGATGTGGTTTTTTATTCATATTTTATATATTCATGTATATATATACGCTTATTAATTAGTTTGTGTTTTTATTATTGTTTTTTTTATATTTTATTTAATTATATTTATTATTTTAGACCAGCTACTTCGTGCTGAAATATAACGGATTACACACACACTGTTGCTTTGCGATGTCTAAAAAGCCTACTTTGAACTCAGGGAGATATGCTGAAGCAATTAGCATCTCCCTACGTTCAAAGTAGGCTCCAAATCTTTGTTTGATCCCAAACGAGAGTGCATCAATTAATACCCTACACCTGGACTTCCCTCTTCTTAGTTTGGAGGTTAGATCGAAAGGGTTAACGAACGGAATAAATAAAGTTATGTTAGTAACTAAATAATTAAATATAGTGTCCGACAACAAACTGAAAAAATTATATAATACATACTAAAATCGAGGTTGGGTGATTTCCTCTTAATATTATTTGAACGGAACGCAAAAAGACAAATTTTAGCGTTCCGTTCATCGTTCCGTTAATTTTTTTCCGTTCCGTTCATCGTTCCGTTCAATTTCTTCCGTTCCGCGGAACGCCGTTCAATTTTACGTTCCGTTCACAACCCTGTATAATATATATATTATATATAAACTTATTATCATATCATTAATATTATGTAATAATTAACCAATATTATAGTACCTATAAACGTATCATTTACGTCTTATTCCGTTTTCAGTTCCAACTTTTTGAATGTTCTTTACCGAGTTGAATTTTTTTATTTGTAGAGCCTCAATGCAACGCAATATATATGTTATACTGACCTTGCCATACATTAAGCGTTTCCACACGCCATCAACTTTTTTGAAGAACTGCCATCAATAACATGCGTAACTTGATCGTAATGAGGAGATAACTCTTTAGCCCAAAACCGGAGCCACCTGCAAAAAAACATTGTATGTATAAAAGATCACTACTTACTTCCCATTGCTAGCTCTTAGTTAATTAAGACCTTTATTTCCAAACGCGAACCGGAAGGAGTCATCAGGAATTGTCTGACGGAGTCACGAGTCTTGCTACCCTTGGGCCAAGCACCTGGTGACGAACAAAAGGGCTAGAGCAAACTTTTCATGGAAATCTCCTTTGACCAAAGGCTTCAGCCGACCATGTTTGGTCTTCTTCCTTTTGCTTTTTTTGTACTGTTAAAATATGTTGTTTTGTTCACTAGGGTAGCAAGCAAGAAAAGAAGTCCAAGAAGCTAAGATTGAATGGATAAGTGCCAATCAAATGACCGATGACATGTTGTTGTTTTTCTTCTTCCTCTGTGCTGCTGCCGGCTGATCATCAAATTTATCAATGCTGCATTAAACCACTGGCGGCGAACGGAATATTCCTCACCTGTCGAGTCAACATGATAATTTGTTTGTTCTTGTACTTATAATTTGCTATAGAAAGATTGCCTTTTGTTCTAGGGGGAATAACTTAGATAGTTCTCGTTAAGGGACAGAAATTATTTATAATTTTATAATAATGATAGAATTATCAAATAATTATATTCTTAGTTATTTATATTCAGGTTCTTTGATTATATTTTATACATATAAAATAGTATAGACTCTTAAATGGTAATACAATTAGCTCATTCACTCATATTTTTAGATTTAGAGGTAAAATGCATTTTCATTAAAAAATCGCCTATTGATTGGATAGAATCCGACAGGACATGAATAAGCAATGATAGCATCAAACCTATGATCTTTATCAATGAGGTAGATCAAAAACGCCATATCGATTCGAACCTTGCCCCAGTATTTAGAGTTGAATGCCTTAAATCATTGAGCTATTGCACACTCCTGCCATAATAAGTGCCTTACTTTAAAGTCCAAAGACTTTAAGTAAAAGCACTTGTATTAAATTATGTTTATTTATTGAATTGCTCTAAGCAATATGATTTCCCTTTAACTACTAAGCTCATGACACTCTCATACCCATGTTACCCTCTGTGAAAACTCCTTTAAAATAGAAGCTTAGAGATTTCTATGTTAAACTTTACTGAAATATATAACTTTGGATTTAAAAAATATTTAATATATTTGAATTATCCCCATTGTCATTTGTCTACATAGTATAATTTGACAAACAGTGAAATAATAGTTTAATACATTGATGAGCAAAAAAATAATTATAAGTTTTATTAAGATTTCGCTGTTTCCCAAAAGAAATATATATAAAATTTAGTAAAATTCATCAATTTCCATAAGACTTTCCTTATTTGTATTAGTATTTTTCAGAATTCTACTGCTATTCAAGTTAATGAACTTATTCTCTATATCTGTCTAAATTTGTTACTAATATATAAACAACTAAGTTATATATAATTTTTTAGATATAAAACTATTGATTATATTTGTATTAGTAGAATTTATATAGCTCTCTCAAAACGGATTCTATATTAAGGGGTCTCAAGCAAATATCATATAATTACAAAAACGTCTTTTAAGAAGCCCTTATTTTAAGACACACACATACATATATTATATATTTTTACTGTCATTTTGCACCATATTGATATGGACATTAGTTGTCCCTTTCTTTATATATTGTATAAATATGGCAATAACATCTCCTTAAGCTAGATGAAAAAAACGGGAGCTATTTAAGGATCATAAATGAAAACTAAAAAAAAGTAGAATCAAATGCCGCGAATTCCTTTGCAATATTTAAGCGTTGAAGAGAACCTTGTTTGAGGCAAAGAAAACAAGGCTTAGCCTCATTTTGCTTTTTCTTTTGCGTTTCATTATTCTAACATGGATTCCCCATGTTAAGACAGAAGAACTTGAATATCATCATGCCTGAAAACCCAGATATGTACATGATACATCCTTGAAATAAAAACACTTCATACTTTTAAGTTGAGTATATTTTTGTTTGTTTTTAAGGGGGGAAGCATTCAGTTGGCATTCCCTGACGAAAAGAAAATGAGAAACTTTTATTTTTCTAATTAAGATTTGAAACTTGATATTCTTCAGCGCATTTAATTCTGTCTTATATATATTTTTTACTCATTTAAAAAAAATATATATTTTCCTAGCGTTGCTTGTTCTCTTTTTTAGTATTGTGAATGAATACTTTTTAAAGCAAAATATATAATTAGTTTCATTTAAAGATTTTACGGCGCATTCTTAGACTTCAAAATGATGTTTTATAATAATTGATAACTTTTTTTAAAGTATATCTGTGCATTTTTTATGTTATTTTTTTTTTTTTTGCCTCTATGGTTCGATAGAATTGCATCCGATAGGATATAATAAGCATTATAGCGTTAAAATTAGTCTATCGAACCTAGGATCTTATCAATGAGGTAGACCCAAAATGACCATCCCCTCTCGGGATTCGAACCTGCGCCCACCAACATTGAGAGTTGAACACGCCTTAGCACGCACGGCTATCGAGCTCCATTGTTATTTTTATTATTGAATATTATTTGATAAATAAACATTGTACTCTAAAATTATTACTTCGCAGAAGAACAACACCAATTTTAAAACAATGATTGAACATAATCAGTATTTTTAGTATTTGATTATGTTCAATCATTGTTAAAATTGGTGTTGTTCTTCTGCGAAGTAATATTTAGCAGTACTATGTTTATTTAGGTTTTTTTTTTAACGCAATTACTTTGGAAATTTTTAGAACTGAAATGTAAAAAAAATTGGAATATTTTTCCATGCTTAATATAAAATAAGTTAAGCGGTTACACTCTTATGTCACGGGTTTAATTATCGAGTAGATATTCTACATATAAAGGGTTTGTTGTTTTAATTATCCCATTCATCTTTCAAATAAAGGAATATTTAAAGGGTAATATCCAAAACCCATTCATATTATGTTGAGAATGGTGTAGAAAAATTATAGCTTTTTTATGGTATTTGTTTTTAAATAAAGAAACACATTCAAAACTTTTATTACAAGAATATTAGTTTTGATTGAAGGTATTGCAAAATAAATATAACAACGTTAGAGCAAAATAGACGGGTACATCGTGTTCCAATTCTGTAACTGATTTTTTTAATAGAAGCCTTCCATAAATAAGTAAGTAAATATTCAATAATAATAAATAATACTTTAAAGTAACTTTGTTCGTCGTTGTTTCTTTTCCTTTAATAAAATTTGATTTAAAATATGATATATTTTTTGTTCCGACATTTTCTTTATTCAATCATGTTACTACTTGGAGGAAGACACCCATTAGTGAAATATAATATGTACGGTACTGACTTTGTTATTATTCTTTGTAGAGCAAAACTTTATTTATTATATAGAGTTATTTATGTAGCTTATTGAAAAATTAAAAAATTGACGTTAAGGGGGCAGAAAGGTTTTAATTGATAAATATATTTTCATAAAAATAGGAATAAGGTTTAGTTAAATATAAAAAAATATTGATATTATTGGACGTTCATAACTTTTTGAGGAACACTCGTATATAATCCTATAGATCTATTTATATGTATATATATATAATAAATATACATATTAGGGTTGTTCTTATTTTTCAAATGTTTGAAATGTTAGCGACTTTGTGCATTTTCTGTTTCTTGGTGATAAAAGAAGACGACATACAAAGTTTGAACAAAATCGGTCACATTACGAGGTCGCGCAACGAGGTCAAAGTTTTAAAATTTAGTAAAAATATAGTTTTCCGCAAATTTCTTCAAAATGGTGGACGTTACAGACTTCAATAATAATTATTAATTTAAAGGAAATCTAATTTACTACCAGACGTATGTTTGATGTTTTTTAATAAAACAAAGTTTTCAGTAAAAACAAAGCAAGAAAGGGAGTAGTATGTTAGCTTATTTTCATAGCTTTTTTGTATCAATTAACTTCACTCGCCTGTAGAAGATGACTTGTGCTTCAGAGTAAATATAGTACTTTTAAGTTTAGTAAACTTTTAGATGATAAATCCAAAAGGACCTTGGTTGCATTCTATCAATTCAGAATTCAGTACAATCTGAGTTTACATCAAATGATTCAGAGCCTGTATTGACCTATAAGAAATCGATTATGAAAAAAAAAAAAAATGGTTTCTTAGACTTGCGTCAAGGTATCCTCTTAAATTTTACTTTGTCTCTGACGCATTTATAATCCATTATATGCGTCATTTTGTACGCGAGATAGGCTTTTTTAATGTACATATAACCTCTACTTATTAAATTGACATGATTTAGTATACCAAAATATTAAAGCTGGTTACCAAGCTTTCATTTATATATTTTGTGTTCTAAAAATCGCTATACTTTAAGAGATATAAGCAAATACGTACTCTCCCCCAAAAATGATCTTTGATATGAGAATATACGATTACCATCTGGTAACTGCTGTTAGTGTTACCTGGATAGAAAGAAAAGAGAAGGGAGGGAGTATTTTGTCCTCACTCCTCTCCCTTCTTTTTTCTTTCCTATCCAGGTTACACTAACTGCCGTTACCAAATGGTAATCGTATATCTCATATCAAAAGATCAATTTTTGGGGAGAGTACGTATTTGCTATATCTCTTAAAATATATCGATTTTTAGAACACAAAGAGATACCCTTGACGCAGTCTAAGAAACAAATTATTATTTATTTTTTTCATAATCGATTTCTTATAGGTCAATACAGGCTCTGAATCATTGATGTAACTCAGTTGTACTGATTGATAGAATGCAACTAAGGTCCTTTTTGGATTTATCATCTAAAGTTTCTAAACTTAAAAGTACTATTTTACTCTGAAGCGAACAAGTCATCTTCTACAGGCGAGTGAAGTTAATTGCAAAAAAGCTATGAAATAAGCTAACAATACTACTCACTCCCTTTCTTGCTTTGTTTTTACTGAAAACTTTGTTTTATTAAAAAACATCAAACATACGTCTGGTAGTAAATTAGATTTCCTTTAAATTAATAATTATATGAAGTCTGTAAACGTCCATCATTTTGAAGAAATTTGCGGAAAACTATATTTTTACTAAATTTTTAAAACTTTGACCTCGTTGCGCGACCTCGTATGTTGACCGATTTTGTTCAAACTTTGTATGTCGTCTTCTTTTATCACCAAGAAACAGAAAATCCTCAAAGTCGCTAACATTTCAAACATTTGAAAAATAAGAACAACCCTAATGTACGGTACTGAGCTTTTATTATTCTTTGTAGAGCAGAAACTTTATTTATGTATATAGCTTTAATTTATGTCGCATTATTGAAAAAAATTAAAAAAATTGACGTTAAGGGGCAGAAAGGTTTTAAATGATAAAATATATTTCATAAAAAATAGGAAATAATGTTTAGTTAAATATAAATAATTGATATTATTGGGCGTTTATAACTTATTGAGGACACTCGTATATAGATTATCTAATCTATTATATTTATATGTGTTATAATATGAATAGTATATATCTATATACAGTATATATCGGATATATATATCATATATGAATATATATGATATATGTATATATATATTATATATTATATATATATATATATATATATTATCCATATTATATATATAGTATATATGATATATTCAGTGTATTTCATCATAAAATTTAAAATGATAGACAGCAAAAACTTCACATTACACACTCCGTTTCAAGTGCCAAATAAGGGATTTCAACTATCATTTATTTTTAATTTATTAAAATGGTCTTTTAGGAAGTATTGTATATATTTTTTTTTTTAGTAACAAAAATGTAGTTATGTATATTATATATATATTCTGATAATAAATCTAAAACATTCTTAATTTTTTATAATTAGGTATTACGAAACTTACCTTCCTTTCACACTCCGTCCTCAAATCTATATTCTCCTTAAAATAAGTGAATATACTTTCAAACTCATTAACCTGTCTGAAATCCTTACAAATATTAAGACCAAAAGTTATTGCTTGGAAGATGATCCAAAAAACCAAGATATATTTGTGTATATAGACATATCTCCACGATATCAAATATGTTAATTATATTTGAGTGAATAATCTGATTTTCAAATATACGTATTATAAATATGCCGACGTTTTAAAATATATATTTTTACCTGGCAGATCAAAATGATATCGAAGGTATAAATACATTTTTATTGAGTATGCACCTACAATCAAAAACATATTTTATGATAGATACAGTAATTGTGTTTATGTACATAGACTAAACAATCATGCATTTTATAATATTTCAAAGTATTTTAAACTAAAATGTTAATTATGTTTTTACGCATTAACATCTTTTTATATACATTCTGTTTTTTTATGCTTGTATATATTTTTATGACTGTGGAATAAATAAATAAATAAATAATAAAAAGTATACATTAAAGCCCTTTTATTTCTTCGTAAAATTTTAAAAAATGAACATTTAAGTAAATGCAATTAAAAGATATGCAAACTACAACTTGTGTTATGTTTTCAATGTTCAAAATTAACAGTTACTGTTTCTAAAGTTTTGATATATTTAACTTAGTTTAATAACAGGTTTTTAGACAACACTTCTGTTAAACTTGTTTCACAACGAATTATAATATATATTTAACTAGTAAAATGATATATATAAAAAACATATAATGTTTGGTTTTACTTTTTTGTCTTCCCAAGGTAGAGTAAGCAAACAACTATATTAATTGGTTCATTACAATTGTTGTATTTCATAGCGGAGGGGTAAAAGATATTATTAATTGGTTTTCGCCTTGGATCAAAGAAATTTATTGAATTCTGAGTCTGGGATCACAGAAATAATAGATATATAACACTAGTCAACAGCCAAATTTAGATCGGACTAATTTTTCACTAATCCTAACAGAGTTTTGTTCTCTGATCCGAAAATGGTCTTCATTTTTCAAAGTTAGTGAGAGCGTGGTGGTGTTTGGTCCGGCCTTCTTGAGTGAGTTGGAGATGGGAGTCTCCCTCCAGGTCCATCGGGGTAGATGTGTGTATCTTCATAGCCTGCACGGCGGCTACTGTTTAAATGGTGCTCTGTTTCGGAGAGTGGATGGAGGGCAGTGGTGGGAGGCAGGTGGATCCCGTCTCCTCGGGATAAAGGACGGAGGCAGATCGGTGAGCAGACAACTGCACGTTTCCCATCAAATTTGGGAATCAGTGGAAAACTTCTGTTAGGATAGTGAAAATTAGTCCGACCTAATTTATAAGTTGATTTTTGTTGACCTTGTGTAACCTTAATTAATGCATAGAAGTGTTTGTAAAGTCCTTGTGGACTTTTTTTTTGTGCCAATAAGGTTCGATATATTGCATCCGATTGGATTATAAGCATTATATCATTCAAAATTAGTCTATCAATGAGGTATGCTAAAAAGGACCATCCCCTCTCTGGATTCGAACCTGCACCTCCAATATTGAGAGTTGAACACGCTTTAACGCACACAGCATCGGCGCACCTTGTGTCATCTTTGTAAAGGAAAAAATCTTCTATCAACAAATTTGAACAAATATTACGTTCAAAGGATTAATAAAATGGAAATATATCGTCCCCTGAAAGAACAATACCTGATGATTTGAAGTACTGAAAGAACCATACTACCCATTATATCCTAATAAACCTGAGTTGTTAGATCCAATAGAGGTTAAGACAAAGTAAATGGATTGTTTTAAACCAATATCTATATTGCCAATTTGGTTATTATTAAAAAGACTGAACATTCCTATTTTTATATTCAGCTAACTAAAGGAGTGATACAAGTTATTTCTACTAAGTTGTTTTGAAGCACGTTAATTCCTTAAATATATCTTCCTTTTACGATTAATCACAACATCCCTGATAAATCCAGACGCATTGTAATTTCATAATGAAAAGAGTAATAATCAAAATATCCCTTCACAAAAGGGCATAGTCTAATTTATTATATTTCATAGTCCTAATATAGACATTATTATATTATATTTTAAATTATAACTCTTATAATTATTAAACAAGCCTAATTCTTTCTTCAAGGTAAACAGTCACTTCAAAAAAGGAGAGGATAATATTACAAAACTCATGGATATACATAAAAATAGAACCACGTTGATGCAGGGGGAAAAAGAGTTTTGACCTTAATATAAATATACTTAAAAAATCAGGCATGGTTGTTGTATGTACATATGGATGACCATTGAGCATGGCCAAATATGTAAGGAAGTATGCTTAACATGGTTCTTGATGGATTGAAAGAGTTGAAACCTGAGGATGTCAAGAATTGGATTATTAATTGCTTAAGCTTTGGAGTGTTTTTTCTTATTAAAAACACAAAGTTTACTGATATGGATACATACACAAACACACACACACATCATCACATATATTATATATATTATATATTGTTTAGACCTACATAAAATTTCAATTAGTGCCAGTAATGCATAAATGCCACATTAATCAAAGTGATGTAATTGCTTTGATTTTTAAATGAAAGTTCATTGAGATGTGCCACTTAGCCAAATGCTAAAAGGATTTCTTCTATTGTAAATGATTTTTGCCCCCTTTTCTAACTGTTTTGACCCTAAAAATATGTAATTCTCGTTGTTCACAACTGCATATTTCATAAGATTTTAAGGGAATCACTTTGAGGTACGTAAGAAAACATATTTGAAACAACCATTCTACTTAAAGATAAATGTATGTAACCTATTTCTTCTCAGACTTTAAATGGTAGAATGAAAAGGAACAATAATACAACAACAGTTAGAATTAGGAAATCAGACATTATTTAAAGTCGTGACACTTGAGATGTTAATATTAACTCAGAACTAAGAATATCATCCATACAAACACTGTCCCTTTCTCACTGGCCTTAGCAATAATTTTAAATATTTTTTACTTACTTTTTCAATATTATGTAAAGATAAAAGGTATTATGTAATGGCATTATACATACATATATACATACTATACTATATGAGTGTATTAGTTGAAAATATCTTATGATCTACCCAATTACTATATCGGATGTTGAACAGTAATATATGTGGTACACTGGTGGGTGTCACAGAGGACTAACTTAATTATACAGGGGATGACACTTAAGGTGAATCACCTAGTCACAATCTGGATCGATATCAGTTACAAGCTCTGACAGTAATTTTAGCATATATTTTAAGAATATTGACTAACAATTTTCTCCAAATGTACTCCCCCATCGGCCTTGATGAGAGCTTCCAACCTGAGCCAGGTCTTAGCACAGCTCTTTCTCGACAAAGCTCTGTCGAGCCTACTTGCTCAAACAGCCTGAAACAGCGTTTAAATAACTCACTTAATCATCATCTGCATTGAGAGGAATAACAAGACTATAATGGTTGCAAAAATGAGGGGAGAAGGGTAAAGGGACCCCCCTTTAAAATCCAGTTATCTACAACTTGTGCCGTTTAATATCTCAAACTTTGACTCCTATGATGCTCACACATAAAAACAAAAATGAGATGACAGCATCATTTCTAATTGTGCATACCTAACATGTTCTTTACTCAAAATGTATTAAGGAATGAATAATTGTCCTTCAAGCGTCACATTAGCTCTCTCGCCATATTATTCTTAGGCCATAAGTTGTAGACAAACATCCTCTACTATTACTACTACTACTACTACATATTAAGAAATTAGTATTCAATTAGTACAAAAGCATATAGATAAATGTATATTTAAATTATCCAAGAGTTCCTGAATGCTAATTAGAAAAAAACTCCGTCTTAGACAACCAATAAAATTATACTTAAAAGATGATATAAATAATAAGCATATGTAGCGTAGGAACATTAATTCTAAGATAATTAAATGAAGGATAATTTATTTGTAGCTCCATGACGTGCTTTGAGTGGAATTTAAATTCCTACTCTTAAAAGAAATTCATTTACTCAAACAAACTATATATAGGTATATATATAATTAAATTGGTTTGGTTGATCAGAGTTAAGAAATGAAATTCTTTATTTTCTTACCAAAAAAACAGGGGAAGATAAATTTAACAACGAATAAAATAAAATAATATAAAAAAATATTATTGACCATTTTTGTTCAAAATATAATTGAACATTATAGAGCAAAATTACTTTCTAAGCCTTATTACCTCATACAAAATTCAAAACTAATATATATTAATATTTTAAAATAATAATAATAATAAAAAAATATATATATATACAATTAAATTGGTTGGTTGATCAGAGTTAAGAGCTGATATCTAAAATCAAAATGATTGAACCTAAAATTACAATTTTGCAAAATCATTACATAATATTTTCTCCAAAAGCGGTTTGGAATCCCCTATTTTAAACGAGACAGATATATCTCTTCAAAATTATATTTTTATCGGTCCAATATGTTTTTAACAATCTGTCGAATACATTGAGATAAAAAATAGTCTTAGTGTTCAAATTTACTTTTCAATGGCCATTATATATTGTGACCGAGCAACTTTATGGTTCTTTAAGGAACAATCTTTTCTTCGTTAAATTGTCTTGGGAGTTCTTAAAAAATGTGTAGATTTTAGGTTGTGGCTCTCAAATTTATATAATTATTATCAATGTATTTGTTTATCTGAAAGTAATGATGATATAAAGTTGTGTAGAAAATAAACAAATCTTTTCAACAAAACAAGGTAAAATTAATTACAAAGAAGACACAGCGAAATAAAATAGGCACGTATTAATTCAGCCATACTAAAACATTCCTTGCACATAACAATATAAAGAGTTTAAGTCATTACTAAGATACCCCAATTGCATTTCTTTATATGACAAACTCAATGCACATGCAGAAACATGGAACGTTGACGTAGAGGAATCATCGCTGAAGACTCGCCATCTACAAGCCTAAAGATTAATCGTCTCCGTATATGGGCATACATTGTTTATATTCCTTGAAATCTTTGGGGTGTGATCTAAAGGGATGGACTCTTGATACAATGTATAGAGTTGTGTAGCCTTGGAATATGCTTAACAAAAAGTTAGGGAGTAAAAATGTTTTTATGTTCGTTGACCTTACAAACTCATCAATGGATACTATTTGTCAGAATGCAACCCTCATTCCTTTTTTGGGACTTCTTATCGTTAAAATAGTTTGGATTTGCTTAGTATCATTGGTGAAGAAGGAAGAAAACTATATTTTTGGTTATAAAATTTTTATTTTCTTACCAAAGAAAACAGTGTGAAATAAATTTAACAACAACTAACAAATAATATATTATTGACATTTTTGTTAAAAGTATATGTTAACCTACAAAGAGTAATACATTCTTGCATAACCATAAATAACAAGTATGTACTACGAAACACTTATTATAGGAAATAAAAATATTCCTTAGAATATGGACTTTTAAAGATGATGATACATATATATAATATTTAGGGCGCGACGTTAAATCCACAATATCACATACATTTCGTCCATAATTCCATGTTGAAGTTATGTTCATGTATTTTTTTGTGCTTGATAATTAGAGTAAAAATTGATTTAAGGGGAAGACGAATGAATAATTATTTAGAAGTATATTTTTTTAAAGGATAATCTTGGACAACGTTGGATGTTAATTGAATTTATTCTGAATGTGTGTACATTAGGGTAATAACTTTTTGACTTTTTCTCAAAAATGATTACCTGTAGTACGAATGAATGAACTTTTGCTTATAATTGCCTAAAATGACCTTTATTTCATTGAACTAACAAAAAGGTCTTGCACAAAGCACTTTGAAAAATTCACCCTTAACGTAAATGAGGGCTAAATTCGAAACATTTACAAGTGTCTCTAATGAATTAACCGGATTGAATAATCCGAAACCAGTTAAACACAATGTGCTGCTGGTGGAAGCTTAAAAGGGACAAACCTCACGTGAGATTTTAGAATATTCTACCGCTTTGCTTGACCTTCTACAGGGTTCTGAATTCTTCTTTTACCTCCTGGGCAGTGGACACTGGACACACTCTACTATCTTATACATTCTGTTTCTAGGAGTATAGCTTAGTAAAGAACAGCATGTCGCTTAAGAAAAGTTCCTCTACCACAGAGAAGAACAAGGAAACCTGGAAAAAGAACTTGGTCCAGTTCCAAGCACCATCAAGAAGAGGCAACTTGGCAATCCACGAAGAACCCCTGAGTGACCGGAGCCGCATCCCCCTGAAAAGCCACGTGATGGGACGTTTCAAATCCCTTGAATCCATCGCCAAAGAACGGAAAGAGAGGGTCGGTCTGATTGCTGTGGAGCTGAAAGCTTTATGGAGGACGACATTGAACTTTCCGCCTGTATCAGATCAAGCCATCCGTGCAAAACTAGAAAAGCTCCTGCAAGAGTATGACCATTGCAGAAAAAGCAAAACTTTGATTCATTGAATGAACTGTTCGATGTGACCAAGGTGAAAGGCCAATGGCTTTGCAAAGAGGATAAGAACCTCTATGAACTGCAAATGCAGAGCAAAGGCCAGGTCGGTTATTCTACTGGCAAACGTGCCAGTGCCCAGACCATCCACCTATCCAAGCGAAGGAATACATTGGAAGTAGATGTGTCCAATTCAGCAACTGAGTCCAGCTCAGTAGCATTAGATTCTTCTGAAACAGGTACGGACTCATGTGACACTAGTGAAGACAGTTCTATGGAAGATGAGGCTGCACCATCAACAAGCACAAGGAAGTATAACTCCACTGGTGTTGCAAGGCGACTTTTTTTTGCCTATATAATTCGATAGAATTGCATCCGATAGGATATAAATAAGCATTATAGCATTAAAATTAGTCTATCGCACCTAGGATCTTATCAATGAGGTAGACCAAAAATGGCCATCCCCTCTCGGGATTCGAACCTGCGCCCCCAACATTGAGAGTTGAACACGCCTTAACACGCACGGCTATCGAGCTCCCTTGACTTGTTACAAGCTCAAAGCTATCGACCCACAAAGCAGCAAAGGTATGCCGTCAGCTTTCAGGTGAGGCATCGAGATCCGGACCCCAAGTCAGCCAGGAATCCACAAAGCTCTCTACAGGAGAGCTGCTGAAGTGAAGCAGCATTTGGTTAGCACACTTCATCAGGAGAAGTGGAGCTTGCACTTCGATGGTAAAAAATCAATGGCATTGAACACCAAGTAGTGGTCCTAAAAAATGAAGCAAAGGAAATCAAATTGACTGTGCTTCAATTGAAGGACGGTACAACTGCAACCATTGCAAAAGGGCTCCAGGATGTCTTGAAGGAGTTCAACTTGTGGGGATCAATTCTGATGATAATTGCCGACACGACAAGCGTCAACACCGGGAAGAAGTCTGGTGTTGTCATTCGGCTGCAGCAGATGTTTGAAAAGAATGGGAGCCCCAGACCCAAGCTTATCAGTTGTCAGCACCATGTGCTCGATCGCATCCTCCGTATTGTCATGGACGATGAGCTCCATGACTCAACCAAATCCCCAGTTATTGAGTACTTCTTTGTGAAGGACTTGGTGCGCCAGTATGACCAATTGAAGGCAGCTTTCAGCAATGGAAAAGCAGAGATCAAGGAAACAGGCGGTTGGAGAGACGACATGAAATTTCTGTATCACCTTACTCGTGTCTTCCGACACTTCACTGAGAAAGATGAGGTCCTTTTGTTAACTTTCAGCAGATTCCTAACATCAGCAATGCACGTTGAAACTCTCGTGCCATTCTAGCCCTCCTTGCATTCATTCTGATGTCTGAAACTCGAACCAGGCTGCGTAAAATCTGTTCATTTATTTATTACCCATGGGCCGGCCATTGGTTTAGCAACCAATTGTTCCGCGATGAGGATTTCGAAGAACTATCATCTGCTCTGGATGGATACCCAAAAGATCTCAATTGCTTAGAAACCCACTGGAAAAGAGATGAATCGCCCATCAATATTGTCCGAAGCAACCAATACTGCGAGCGTGCGATCAAAGTTATGCAGGACTTGGACGAGTCCTGCCGCAACAAGGACAACCTCCCCCTGAGATTCGTCCTTTCCAATGACAGTATGTGACCAATTGTTTCTGTCCCTTTATACTGCTATACAATAGTATACATATTATTCTTTAAAGTTTTTGTTTAAACTGGAATATGTTTCATTTGACTTCAAGAACTGGTCAAAAAGCTCTTAATTAAATTATTTAAAATGCGTGAAATTTTTTCATCAAATAAACTTATAAAATAGATTTTATTTAGTTTTTCATAAAAGTTCATCATATGATGACACAGGAATATGAGGCTGTAAAAAGTTATTACCCTAATGCACATATTAAAAAGCGTTAGTACCAAGCTTCTTCAAAAGAAAATATATGAAAGGTTTTAAATGTATTTCTATATGATGTAGGAATTTAGAATCATACGACATATATAATTAAATCTATTTTCTTGAAAAAAATTATATATTTATAAATAATTTTAGAGAAATCAGTTATTTTTAGGAAATAAGGGGGAAAAAATAAATAACAATTTCTTTGAACATGAATTTTTTAATAAATATATTTTCCTTTGCGTTCGCTTGATGGAAGATGAAAAGTGCATTCCATTAGTGGATCTCACATCTACTTTCTTTAAGTTTGCAAATTCACGCTTCTCTAACTTCAATGATTAGTTTTTCCCTTTTTTATTTATTTTACCCTCATATTTTTCAATTTTAAGGTATGTGATTTTTAAACCATTAGTTTTATATTATTAATTAACTTATTAAAAAATATATATACAGACTTTTTTCTTGACTTAATAAAAAATTTGGTTCTTTGGGTTAATAGGTAATTACTATTATATTTTTCAGTAATGTAAAATATAATAGTAGTTTAATATTTGTTATTCGAGCCGTCACATCTTGAAAAAGGTAATGAACCAATATCAATATTGTCATAAGCCCCTGTAAATTTTTTTTGCCTTTATGTAGAGTTTTTTTATTGCTGTTTAACTGAGCTTATTTGGTGTAACTTTTTCACACAGACCTTTAAAAAGTGCTCAATCAAAAATCAAGAATAATTTTACCTGAAGGAGAAGAAAGATTTTATTATAGAATTTCATATTTGCAAAAACAATAACAGTCTTTCGTCATAGTGAATTGCTCACTATGTTAAGGCGTGTTCAACTCTCAATGTTAAGGGTGCATGTTATAATCCAGAGAGGGGATGGTCATTTTTGGTCTACCTCATTGATAAGATCCTAGGTTCGATAGACTAATTTACTGGCTAGCATGCTTATATATATATACATATATATATATATAATATCTAAAGGATATAATTATATCCAAGCAAATAGGCCGAAAAGGGAGTGCGACAGCTGAGTGGGTTTAGGCGTATTCATCTCTTAATGTTGAGGGTGCGAATCCCGAGAGAGAAAGTTGCATTTTGCTCAACTTCATTGATAAGATCTTAGAAACGATAGACTGATTACACGCTATAATGCTTATTTATATCCATTTGGAAGCTGCAATTTTATTGAACCAAATAGGCAAAAAATACTATTATAATCATCATACGTAGTTTGCTGCTCTTAGAAAATAAGATCGATTAGTTATATATGTTAGTTATATTAGTTATGAAGGATACAATGAAAAATAAATTCTAGAGATATATACCGCATATATTCTTCTTCTTACAACGCAAGCAAGAAAGTAGGGGGAAGATGTTGATCAGCACATATAAAAAAGGATTAAGGCCAAAAATATATATTGATCTAGTTATGTAACCCTGCATGTGTATAATGTAGTCATAAACTATAACCAAACTACTTCCCTCACCGACCTATATTTTAAGTTGATGGGCAATAGACTGAATAAGAAGAGGGAATATCGAGTATTCAACTGATGAAACAAAGACGAGAAAAGGGAATTATTATTATACTTTGAGCAGTTAAAGTCGAAATACCAAGTCCATAGAGATGTGGAGAACTTATTCCCTTCAATAGCAGAAAAACATCGTCGTTCAGCTGTCGCTTGTGCCCAATATAAACATGTCATTGTTGCCATATTATGTCATTGTAAGTTGATCATAGAGATAGAAAGATTTGTTTCATATTGGGCAATATGAGTATGCCTCTGAAGAATCCAATAAGCTCTCATGTTTTATATTTCTATGACCAAGTCCTATGGAGTAGATAGATGATTAAATAACCAGTGACGCAATGGTAATGAAATAAACACGATTAAAAAAAGAATAATTATGATAGCTTGACATCACATATATTTATTGAGGGATTTCTTCTTTTTCTTTCCCTATTATTATGCTTCAATGTAGATAATATTTCATAGGCTACCTCACACACCTTGCCTGGCAGCCATTTTAACTACATTACTGACGTCATCAAGCCGGTTGGATGTTTCTTCTCCGTTGAGTAGACAGTTTATGAATAAATCGGAGATTGCCCTAATTCAATACCTCCGACTTTTATTCACATTTAATGGTAAAAGTGGCATTACATTTACGTCCCCAGTGTCCCGGACTGAAAAAAAATTATCATTGAAAAGTTATGTATTATAGAAAATTTAACGAATTTAAAGTCCTGAAATGCAAATTTTTTTTATTGAATATCTCTATCAAACTCATAACCTTAACTAGACTTTATACCTATATGACATGTTGTGTTTTTATGATGATGGCGTTAATTTTATCGTTGGAGGACGTAGGAAGGAAGTCAGGTTTCCAATATGTCTATTGAAATTGTGCATTCTGGTTAATTTTGGACATTCCCATAAAATGTGATTCGTCGTTTCCTCAGATTAAATAAAGGCTCCGGGATGATCATCAAATGAATGTATTTAAAAAAGTGAGCCTGATTGAATAGATCACTAATAGAAAAATTGAAATACGCTGTTCCATCACATATGTCAGTTTTTAATTACCGTTTGAGGACTTGTGTCATTAATAAGAGTATATAGATGCTGTCAAACATGGACAAACTCTCATCAGGTGAAAAATGATTAATTTATCATTTATCTTGCGAGCAGGTGAACCCTTTTTCGTTTCTTTATTTATTTTTAAATATAAGGAAACAGTTAATACTATCGACTCTAAAAATATGATTTTTAATATGTATTTATCATTTTTGACATGGCAAAGAATGAGATCTTCATTTTTGAACTTTTGTCAATGGGACAATATAACAAAATGATTACATATTTAGGAAAGAGATATACAATTTGTAGAGTTAATCGTTATTTTATATTATTTTTATGTATCGATAATTTAACTGCATATTGGAAGAGTGTTTGTTATATATATATATGTATATAACCATATTAATGCATAACGGGTTGCTCGTTTAAATTTCAGTTTCCGTGATCCTAAGAGGTTGCTCATAATATATACTCTTGGGTAAGAATATAAATATATATATATAATTTACAAAAAAGTATGTTTTCATTGTTTTAATAATGTAGCGTAATTCTTATTCCAAGCAAATTAATATCAATTTAAGTAACCAATAAATCATGCACCTAACTATCAAAAAGTAATTTTAAAATGTAGTTTATAGTCCTTAATTAGTTTAGGCTTCAGTAATAAATAATTTATAGCTAAACTTATATATTATTTTAAAGTTCAGGCATAAACTTTACAATATTAAAAAACATATTATCTCTCACACCATTCCACTTTTAACATGTATAAATTTAAGAAAATGCACCATTAAAGATATGTTTTTATTTATATTTTGTAGTGTAAGAAATTGCATGCGCTAAATGGATTATCTTGCACCATCAGGAACTACGAATATATTTTTATTACCCTGTTCATGGAGAATGAAATGCAAATATGAGCTTCAAGATAAAATATTCACAGGAACAGGAATGCTCTTCCTCTGCGTAATTGGCAAAAAATGAGTCGGGAAGAGTGAAGAAAAAATACGTCAAGGAGCCTAACGAGCTCTTACATGTTAGTAAGTATGCATATTGTATCCTTTCGAATATCTTGGGATTCTTGTTATAAAACGCAAGCTAAGAGACCCAAAAAATCCGAAGGGGCATCATTAAAAGAGTGAAATCAGGAAGCAGTGTGATGAAATTAAAGAAAGGAAGTTCTTGGGGGTTAATCAGTGGGATACATTAAATGAGTGAGCCATGTCATTTTTATTACATTTGTAACACTTTCTAGTTGAAAGTGAAAATATGTGATATATATATATATACTATATATTTATATATATATATATATATATATATATATATATATATATATATATATATATATATATATATTATATATATATATATATATATATGTCCCAGCCCAGTGATTTTAATATTTTTGTTCGTTCGTCATTCTGAAAGTGACGACGTTTTTTTATAAAATAGTTTTTAACAAAAATATTTAAATATTTTCAAAAAAGGGTCATCACTTTAGTTTAGAAATAGTTTTTAAATTTAGAGAAACTAAAAAATAATTTCTAAAGAAAAGTCGTCATTTTCAGAATGACGAATCGGCCCAGCCCAGGTCCTGGCGAAAAAAAGTGTGCCGGTCGTTTCCTGATATATATATATATCATAAAATTAATTTTTATTGACATCAGGTGCAAGCAAAATAAGCTCTTTTTGTTTTGATACAGCTAGGGTTTGAATACGTGAGATAATCGAATGTTTCACCATTATTGTTTCTAAAAATGCTTCATAGCATTAGGAGGCTATACCATGAGGACGTTATGCTGCCAAAAACTTATAAGACTAGTGGATCTATCATAATATCCGCCTTTCTAAGTTCGTAAATATAATCAAAGGGATTACTAAGAATGATTAATGGAATATAATCTTGAAGCAAGAGTATCTATTCCAATCATGTAAACAGATGTTTTCTGTACATTTTAGTAAATATATTGTTTATTAACAATATTATTATGTTTATTGTTGAAATAATTTGCTAATCCATCAATATCATCAGTTATTTTCCATAAAAAGATTTTTCTTTACATATAATTTCTTCTTGTCAATAATAGAAAAAAATTATGTAGAAGTATTTTTTAAATTTAATTATTCATTGAGACATATACGAATTTGATAAAAGGATATAGCTTGTCCAGCATTGATTCATCCATTTATAGCTTAGGGAAGGAAAATAAGTTTGATTTGAAGTTGGTGGTTCGGGGTTTTCTCCCCCATTCTGTGTTGTTTTCTACAGCTTACTTAAAATGATTCCTAAGTTTAAACTTGCATATGGAATTGAAATCTTTTGAAAATATAACTTGGGAGTAGTCATGAATAAAATAATAGTATATGCATAAATGGTTTTTTGAATATCAAAGGTAAGCTTTTCCTTTTCTTCCTTTGAAGAAACTTAAGAAAACATAGTTTCACCAGCTCAATGAAATAGAAAAAAACCATTCTAACAATATAAAGAAAAACTTTTTTCATTTATGAGTTGAAAGCACAATAGATTTCAAAGTTTCCATATTTTTGAGATTTACGTTATGAATGATGTTCCTATTCCAATACTTGGCCCCATAGGTTATACATATATAGGGCATAAATAGGCATGGTATTAATAAAAGTACTCTCTATAGTCCAATAACGTCTAAAGAGAAACTGAATAAGGTTGTTATTTTCTGTTAATTAAAATTTAAAAATTTCGGCTCTGACTATCCAGTAATCTTCTGAACCTTAAAGTTTGTTTAGCAACTAGATCAGCCCCCTCTAACACCAGAATCCAATCCGGTAATAAAGTGAATAGATCTCTCCAAGGTCTATGATACACTGACGAACCATAGTTCAAGTCCATATAACCATAAAATTATAAGTGATTTACAATTTTGAGGCTACGCTCCATTTTCATTGGGACATAATTTGTAGTGTTTTATTTGAGCTGGCATTAGATGTTGATTAATTGCAGATATTGAATCAAATACAAGATTTAATTCAGTAGATTTGACACCAAAACCATCACACCACTTAAACATTACAGACCTTCCTTTTCTCACGAAATATATATTTGAATATCAGTTGCATAACACTAGTCTATACCAATATCTTCACTTACAGAAATATGAATATGATAACCAACGTTCATCTATATTTTTCTTTTTCATTCCATTGTTACCTAGGGCACCAGGTGCCTTGAACAATAATCAAATAATTAATAAAGTCGTGATGTATTCAGAAACAAATATTTCCTTCCTTCAATAAAGATCACTTTGTATTTTTGTTTATATATTGTTATTATGTTTATTTTGCTTGTTCAAGATACAAAACAAAAAAACCCGCTTTGGGAATAAACAAGGCAGTTGTTTGGAGGAGTATTTCATAACCGCAGAGCTTCTTCCATCATTATCAATTGTATGTTGTTCCCACGATATGCAAGTAAGTTTGTAAGTAAACGTGTAGAGATTTCATATTACTAGTACATTATTTAAAAAACTGTTGACAGAGTTGATGTGCAGCTATTATATATGTATATTATCATTTGTCATGGTTATGTGCATCTAAAAAAGCTTAGTGCTAATAGAATGAAAGGCTGGGAAAGAATACATGTTCCTCTTATCAACTGATTATATTGTATAAGTGAATATTACATCAAATGTATGTATTTGTTTTTATATTTTGTTGTACTATTTTTTTTAAGAAATATGATTTGTATCGTCTCATTGTGAAAAAATCGAATGAAAACATGGAAATATACATAATTCTATCAACGATTAAATGTTATTTTTTACATATAATAAAAACAAAAATGTATGTATATGTTGAATGGTGATTTTTTTAAATAAAATAAGCCTTTATTGAAAATTAACCAAGGCCGTGGTCTATTGATCTAAGAAATAAGTTGTTAATTTTTAAAAATGTTTTCATTATAAAACTAAAATTCATTAGTTCATTCAGTTTTTGTGAACATGATTTTTTATATATATTTTAATAGATTAGTATTTGAGGCTTCGTATAACCTACCCATTCATAAAGATATTAGTATATCCTTCGACGACTCATAGACCAATGTGAGAAATATCATCAAGTTTTATCCTACAAATTCGAAAGAAATATAAAAAAATATGATAAAAATATCAAACTTTTTGAATTGCTAACCGTATTTTTATTGGCTTATCACTTTAAAATTAAATACAAAATTATACGCAAATCATATATATACATATATATATATATATATATTTAATATAATATATATATAAACAATAAATGAGATTTAAAAAAAGTTATATTAAAATTTCATAGAGTACAATATTATACTTTCATATAATAAGATATTGCCATTTATATAACTACATAAAATAAATAATTCTTACAATACAACATACCTATTTCATACAATCAAAAATTATAACTCAATACAATGAAAATAAAAGTAAAACATTACTTTATTATGTAATAAAATATTATCATTGCAATAGATAAAATATAACATTTATTTATAAATTCTATTCAACAGTTCATGATAAGATGTATGTATACAAAACGCTATACAAAACAGATGCTTGTAAGTAAAATAGTGCATACTTTTAGCAACTTACATGAACATACTCATTAACTACTCCAAAAGTACTTATTAAACTATTAAAATATAATTACTAAAAACGAGGTGTAAAAGATATAATTTTATAACAATTTCGAATAATAAAATAATCTATAATTTTTCAAAAAAATAAAGTATAATATTTCCATACAATATAAGAATGGTACATTTTTATACAGTACAATAATCTAAAGAGAGTTTTAATCATCGTATTAAAACCTTGAAAGCGTATGGTTTTATGGAATAATAATGCCCTTGCAACTGGATTCATTAGAGTATCATCCATAACTGTCTAAATAAATCCCCAAAAGGGAGAGAAGAGATACGTTGAATGAATTCAAACAACCCTCGTTGGTTGCTTCTAGGGGGAAATTAATTAGTCTGATACCTTAAAGTCAAAGAAGTAATTCCTAAGTCAAATCATTCCTTCAAAAAACATCATCCATCACAGTCCCTCAATTGATTGTTTCATTCCCTCAAAACAAGGTCTTTATTTGTGATATTCACATAGACTCTACAATAGATAACGTACAAGCTTTGTGTAATATAACCTTAACCAAGATAAAATTACATTTGGTATTATTTAAATGATTTTATATATAAAAATAATCATTTTTGTTTCCACACCACAAAATATTCTATTAATCATTTCGTATTTTGTATTTTAATACATTTATGTATGTCATTTATCGGAACATACACGATTTTGAAGCTGATGTATTTGTATCTGCACGTTTATAAATCCAATATGAATTACATCTGATACTGAGTCATTTAAATTTTTCATAAATAAATTGTAAGTTTATAGAATAAATTACGCATTGTTTTTATTAGTTACACTGGAAAATATATTGGAATGAGAGTAGAGAATAAAAAAATAAACATAAACTGTTTGCATTAGATCCAACAAATTGCAGACTCATTTAAAAAAGTAGGACCCTCTGAGAGATACTGTGTGTTATATTATTATTATTATTTTCGTATGTTGGTACGCTATGAGACATAATGCCACTATTATATATCATCTTATACTTTTTGTGAGTACTTGACTCCTTCATAGGCAAATATATGGCATGCTCTAATGCACATACTCGAGAACAACAAGGCAATTCAGCATTGTCATTGATAATATGTCTCTTATTTTTGGGAGGAAAGCTCTTGGAACAAGTAACAAATGGGATTTACTTAAAAGAGTATTTTTTGCCTATGAATATTTGGTTTCTGACGTATTACTGATTATATATAATTAAAGAGACTAGAAGGTACATGAACAACATTAAAGGAATATATTTTATTAATTTGTAATCAGCTGACATCAAGGCTTTCACAATCATTCAACTTATTTTCTTAAAAAACTCCTTTGTATTTGTTTAAAATTATTCTTCGTTTAACTATTTGTTAAATTTGTTTTGTTGAATGAATAAAAATATATATGTAATTAGGTTACCCATCATATAAAAATGCATGTTTGTGGAACTATTCAACAACATTCTTACATGCGAGGCTCTTTACATATAAATAGATATAAAGACTATTAAAAGTGAAAAATATAAATATTACGGTATTTTTATTATTTTATATAAATATTATAAGAGTCTATTTTGTTACTATGGAAGAGTAGAAGCAGTGAAAGGAAGAATTATTTTTAAATATCCTTAATCAAAATATACATATATGATAATAAATTTCCAATCTTTATTTTATAGATAAATTTGTTAAAGTATAGTTAATAAATTAATTGTATGCATTTTAAATAGCTCAATTATTCAAGTAATGCATAGGAAAATCATAGTTCATTAATAAATCTTGAATACCATATTCCAAACTATTGTCTGATTTGCTTTTTCCCCTTTTTAACTAAGGAATATGAAAAGTTCTATGCAACATGCCTATTGAATTGATTTTTAATGAGTTAACGAGCGTAAAAATATATATAAAAATATATATTATAATATATCTGTTTTATGAAAAATAAAAAAATATGGTCTTATAGAAGTCATTTTCAAAAAGGAGTTGTTTTACGCGTTCAAAGTTATTGTGTATAAATACTTGCTTCAGCATAAATGATGTCTGTCTAATGATGGAACCGTCGAGGTATTAAGACGTTTCATTAATTTAATTTATGCGTGTTGACAAATTTATGCTTATTATAGAAATATTTTTTGAAAGTAACCATATTTTAATTTCTAGCATTTATTTATAATCGTTCGGATTTTTGTTTCTTGGCCCAATAGACATATACAGGGCGTGCAGGTAAATTTGGAAATAAGTTCACAGCCATCCAGATTAATAAGGAGAGGTTCTAGAGAAATATTTATTAAACAAAAATTACACATTAGACAATTATGGTCAACTTTTATTCAATGTGTCCTCCTCCAGCTTCCACCACAGTCTCCACACGGGACCTGAATGCCCTCACTGACCTGGACACCTCCGCAGCCTCCAAGGACATGGCCACAGACGTGGAACAAAAAGAGGAACAGGCAGAATGACAGGTGGATCTGTAGGGAGGCTTCTGAGGTCCCCATGGTCTTCAGGACAAAGAACCCGGCTGCAGTGATGGTCGTGGGTGTCATCAGCAGTGAGGGCCACGTCATGCCGCACACTTCTTTGAGCCCAAGCAAAAGGTCAACAGGAGTGTACTTGGAGGTCCTCAGTAAACGTGGTCAAGCCTTGGATAGACACTGTGGCCTCTGGGAGGAAGTACACCTTTCAGCAGGAATCTGCCCCCGCCATACAGGCCAAGACTGTGCAGGCATGGCTCAAGGAAAACGTGCCTCACTTCTGGGATCCTCAGACCTGGCCCTCCAACTCACCAGATCTCAACCCTTGTGACTACTACCTGTAGGGGAAGTTGGAGGGGGAGGCCTGTGCGACCCACCACAACTCTGTGGAGGCCTTAAGTCGTCCATCACGTCTGTGGCCATATCCTTGGAGGCCTGCGGAGGTGTTCCAGGTCAGTGAGGGCATTCAGTCCCGTGTGGAGACTGTGGTGATGCTGGAGGGGGACACATTGAATAAAAGTTGACCATAATTGTCTAATGTGTATTTTTGTTTAATAAATATTCTCTAGAACCTCTCCTTATGATCCTGGAGGCCATAAACTTGTTCCAAATTTACCTGCAGGGGCTGTATATTATATTATCAACAAGTAGAAGTTCATCGCAAGAAAAAAAGCCCCAAAAATTGTTCTTAAAAAATATATAATAAATAACTAAAAAACTAGATACAATTATAGGGCATAAAACGACAGAAAAATTATATATATATGTTAGGATTTTTTTTGCACGCAACAAGGTATGAGAGTATAAAATAGCAATTGGTAAAATTCCTGACAAATCGGCGTTTTTAATGTTAAGCATTTTGTTATAAGATAAACTGGGCCTAAGTATTGACGGCGTCGCATTTGGCAATGGAAGAAGCTGACAGAAAGTCATATTCATTGATAGTTGTATCAAATCGATCCTCGATAATACCACGGACAGCTTGGTATGTGTCATTTAAGGTTGGGACACTTCCATAATAAATCGTTCGTGATTTCTGGCAGCCTTTTTGAGAATATCAATTTTGGCGTGTATCGTTTTTCGCCCCCCCACTACCAACGAACCAGTGAGTACACGAGACTTAAGCCACTTTTCAATTGACGATAAGAAATTGCTTCTCACCGCTGCAATACATTCCCATGTACTCCTTTCGATCTCACGTCTTCTTAAGTATCCTTTGTTAGGAACTAGGGTAGGGACAATAGTTGATTTTCTCAGATCCCTTGTTGGCACTAATGATAACATAAGACCATAGGGTAGTAGTGGTTGTCAATATGGGTAACAGAACTTATAAGCAAATTGGTTAATTAGAGGAAAGGAGTTAATAATATTGCCTGCTATTTAAGGTCAGGGCTCAAGGAGTACTCTCGACAAAAGGTTTTTCCTATCCAAAATGCGCCTCATAAATTTTGATTATGTATCTAGAACCATTGAACAATAGTTGCAATCGACCCGAGTGACGGGATGATCAATGTATTCACATCAATGGCTTAAAGAATGGTTAAAGTGAATGCTTCAAAAGTTATATTTATTCCATAACTTTCATTATATTCTTAAAAACAGGACAAATGAATGGTAATCACATGAAGTTCACATAGAGCCCAGTTTTTTAGGGGGGTCACTCAGTGTATCAACTAAGTTACTTTTTTCTGCACAATACTTTTTGTGGAGATCAAAGGAATGCTCAACGTAACTACATAAAATCGTATTATTGTGATATAAACTGAGAATATAACCACTTATTTAACCTAATAATCAATATAAAGTCTTCAAAAGTGTATACTGTTTTATTGATTTCATTGTATTAACAATCATTCATGTCAGTAGTTATTGCGACTGAAAAACCCTATAACAACTGGAATTAAGTGAGGAGAAAATATACCAAATAAAAAAATTTAAGAGGTATTTGTTAAGCCACAAAATATGCTATTCCAAAGACTAGTGATGTCAATAAACCGTGATAGAGAAAAGCTCCTCTTATCATTTGAAAGTGCAATTAACAATGGCAGACCTCTCAAAGCGCATCTCGAAACAGAAGGTAATGGCCTTTATAAAGCAACAACACATCAAGGTAAAGGGAAATGCTTTGTTTTTCTTTGTTTTTCTTTTACAATTTGTAAGGATTTTTTCTTCTCCATTATAGAGCTAAAAGGATATCCCTAAAAAAATAAAGCCTTAAAAACACTTATGACATCCTTGAATCCCTGGGTGCTGTACCTATCTTTATAAAAAGAGCAATCTTATAGCCTGCTCTATTTTTAACCTGAGATAAGAAGGATTGAACAATGAAATAAAGGTGAGATACTCTCGTTATCGAATCCACTTAGCCCTGCCATGAGCACCTGGCGATTGAGCTGTCAATTCTCTCACGCTATAAATGGAGATATCTCTTATCGCGAATTCTATACTTTCAATCTAAAAGGAAGTTAATAAAATGTCGTTGAGTAGAGGATAGGAAAATAAACCTGACAAAAATATCACATTTATATTTTAGGTAAATCTGTTACATACAAAGAAAAAAGACTTTCTGACAATGTGAAAAATATACTTCTTCATAGAAATAATTAAACCCTTTAATATCAAAACTTATTTTCCTTATAATCAATTTAAACAAACCATAAATCTGATAAGGGGTCTACAAGTATTTTTCAGAGTTCAAAAGAATGGCGTAATTTTTTTCTTCAGATAAATGATAATTCATTTGTTTAACATATCCCTTTAGAGACCTATATAAATGCACAAGCAGAAAATAATAAAACGGAAGGATACAAGATGTGCTACAGCTATGAAGAGAGTGCGATAGCATGTGGGTTAAGGCGTGTTCTAC
Organism: Caligus rogercresseyi; assembly: GCA_013387185.1. Lineage (NCBI taxonomy): Eukaryota > Metazoa > Arthropoda > Copepoda > Siphonostomatoida > Caligidae > Caligus > Caligus rogercresseyi. Next base: position 18,540,910 of record CP045901.1, read on the forward strand.
ACTCAATGTTGGGGGCGCAGGTTCAAATCCTGAGAGGGAATGGTCGTTTTTGGTCTACCTCATTGTTAAGATCTAGGTTCGAGTGCCTAATTATTATGCTAATATGCTTATTTATATCCTGTCGGGTGCAATTTTATCGAACCATATAAGCAAAAAAAATAAAGGCCACAAATCGAAACTCATTACAAATTATGATAAAATTTCATTTTCAGGAGTGTAAAAGAATGGCGTAATTTTTTCTACATATAAATTGATAATTCATTTGTTTAACATATCCCTTTAGAGAACTTTATAAATATATAAATTGCACAAGCAGGAAATAATAAAACGGAAGGATACAAGGATGTGCTACAGCTATGAAGGGAGTGCGATAGCCATGTGGGTTAAGGCGTGTTCAACACTCAATTGTCGGGTGTAGGTTCAAATCCTGACAGGGAATGGTCGTTTTTGGTCTACCTCATGATAAGATCCTAGGTTCGAGTGACTAATTATTATGCTAATATGCTTGTTTATATCATGTCGGGTGCAATTCTATCGAACCATATAGGCAAAAAATAAGGTCACAAATCGAAACTCATTACTAATTATGATAAAATTTCATACGACATTAAAAATAATTAATAATAGTAACAATGATTTGATGTTTGTTTCTTAAATATTACTTTTTTACCTTTTTTTTCTTAATATATCACAGATTCTATTAAAATACAACAGAAATTCCCAATTCATCTGCGACTTCATGGACATGGGCCGGAGATTCGATAAAGTTTATTCCTTCAAATTCTCTCTAATACCTCAAACTCATCAAATCGACAAACAGACACAACAACGTTTTATATGAATAAGAAATCATTTTTAATAAGTCATTTTATATTATGGTTTCATCTTTAGACAGTAATTTGACTTATAATGTTAATTTATGTTTTGTTTTTAACGTAACTGTCTTAAGATTGTGTTTTTTTAGCTCTTACTGTATTCTTATATTTTTACACTGTATGGATTTTAGCTAATAAATACATCTAAACCATTTAAAAAAATGCCGAAGAACAAAATTATCAATTTTCTAGGGAGTTTACATAAGCTAAAAAGCAAAATGTAAAATAACTTATGACTATATTTATGTCATTAATTATGCTAGTAGTATAATATATAGTTATTATGGCTCTGTGTAAACTAGCCTATTTTTTAAAGACATTTTTCCCTTAAGGCCATATAGACTCAAAGCTACAATTATCTAAGAAGTGGAAATTAGGTTTTTTAAGGCAATTTTTTTTTAATTAGAGAGGGGGAATTGGGTGGACCCTTTATTTTAAGTACCTGGCTAACATAATTCACCCCTCCTTTAAAGAATTCCTTTAGTCCATAAAGAGAACCCATTTATTTTTATTAAGGCTAAGAATATAAGACTTTTTATATGTGATATTAGATATGCCGCTAGTGATAATGGTTGCAACTGGAATGGACGTAAAAAATTATTTGCCTGCGATGGATCACTTTGAACTAGTATTTATAATAAAATGAAGTAAAAACTGATCATCTCTAAGAATACTTGACATCTGAATACAAAATTACAACTTGAAAATCATATTTTTAAAGAATTTTTATCCGCCCTCTTAAGTGAGAAATTGGAATGACTTCCATTTAATACCCACAGTATTATAATTTTTTCACTAAAAAATAAAAGAAACTGGTCTAATTGGAGTAATCTCATGTCAAGTCATAAATTTCAAGATGTGCACAGTCATGGATTTGAAATAAAACAATGCTTTATCAATATTTTAAATTTGCTTTACCTTCCAGTTCATATTGCAAAAAATAATAAAGATTTTTTTTCTTTTTTACATCAATTGAGATATATATATATATGTCTGAGCTTAAACCGTTGCATCATTTGAAAGGATTGATGACATTAATGGATATAAACAGGCTTTATATAATCCCATCAATTGAAAATAAAATGGTAGTTATGGCATTATTTTGCATATAGTTACTCATTTTATACGGATCAAGGCCCATTGTTTCTTAAGCCTAATCTTATTCACGCTGAGTATATTTTGACCCCTCAACATCACTGATTGAAGCTATGTATTATTTTCATATTACCAACTGTTGAAGAAACAACAACACTTGGATTATCATTCACGCTTCTCTTCTTTCAACCAATCACGCTCCAGAAAAATATATATTAGTTATCGTTAGTATTTTTATAATCTTAAGAATTGGCTCTTTTCTAACAAGAGAGCGTTTATGTCTTAATATATATCTTTATTGTGAGCCTTTTGAAGGGAAGCAGCAGCACTTCTTTCTTCGTTCTTTTTCGTTTACTTATTGTTTGATTGACGTTCCTTTTACTCTCTTCTGTTCTTTCCTTCGTCTTTTTATACTTTTTACTCAACTTGGAGTATACGTTTTTTATGTATAATACAGAAGAATCATCTATGGAATAATTTGTTGGGGAGGTGGATGCCTAATATCCCTTCTTAGAATTCCTTTTCATTCATCTCTCTTAACGTGCGTGTGTGTGTGTCAAAATATTAGTATTTCTGTATAACATGAAAGAAAGAAGACTTTTTAAAATATTTCCCGGGCTCCGAACGTTCTTCTGATCCAACGAAACCTCGACTCTTGAGGGCTCTAAAATGAATAGATAGAAAAAGGTATGTCCGATTCTTTAGTAAATATTTTCTAGTCGGCTGATTAAAGTTTCAAAATGATTGAGAACACTATTAGTGGGGCGGTTTAGCTCAAAATTTCAAAAGGATTGTGCATTTGTGATACAAGCATAAAATTTGGCACAAATGTACATTGATATATGACAAACATTTTCAGATATTGAGCCACTCAGAATTCTCCCTTCATGTCCGCCATATTGGAATTAAAAATGGCCGCCATCTGAAATCAATATTTTCAATTGTCTTGGGTCTAATGCTGCTATTGACACGATTCTTGTGTCTAAATGTATGTTTTTGGGGGCAAATATCTAATGGAAACAATCTGCATCGCATATTTTGTACCAATGAGCCGCCATATTGGATTTCAAAATGGCCGTTGATTGAAATTTACATTTTCGATTATCTTTGGGTCTAATACTGCTATTGACTCGATTTTGGTGTCTAAATGTATGTTTGGAGGGCAAGGAATATAATGGTAACAATACATGACAATATCCATTTTCAAAATGACATCTTTATTACAGTACTTCACTTAAGTCATGAGAGATGAACATTCATCATCATGTATTTTACATACTTTGTATTTGGACATAAACAGTGTCATGTTAACCAGTTCAGCACTGCCACAAGTAAATGAATGTGTGGACTCCTCTTCATGTGCAATCCTCTTCACACACACAAAGGGCTGTGCACTTAAGGGCCTTCTTGCACTTGCAGCGTCTCACACACCTTGTTGTTGAAGTTCGCTCAGCATGAGCTAGTGTGAACCGCTTGGACATGGTGATCGAACTGTCTTCAGGAGAACATCCAGCAAGATTAACCTGAAAATAAATAATCATAAATGCCACGAAAACTGCTACTGGGTCAAAGACGTATAAGGCCTTTGAGTATCCCATTTTTAAAATACTTAAAATAAAGATATTTTGGGCTATTTTCCAAACATTTGAAATGTAGTGTACACATACATGTATGTGAAAACTTCAAACAAAGGTATTTTAATGTTTTAAACCTTTAAACCGTCATTTGGGGCGACTATTTATCTCAAAATAATAGATTTCCATAACAAAATTTATATTTTAATAAGTATCCGTAATTAAATTAACTGTTCAAGAAAGATAGACACATTTTTCCTTTCATTTTTTGAAAACCATTTTTAATTACATTCTATCCATAATCCATGTCACCCTCTTACTTACCCTAAAGTTCATAAAACTGATTTATTTACCTTCAAAATATAGATTTGCAAATAAAACGAATTATTTACAGTTTTAGGGTGGTCACCCCATATGATGCTTTCAAGTTTGACCAAATATGACAGGCTAACAGTTAGCTATATGATCTAAGCTAGCTACTTCTCGTGACCAATAACCAACAGGTTAAAATAAAATAAGAGTAGGCACATGTAGAAGGAATGTATTAGACATACATGTTATATTTTTATTCATTTTTATGTTTAATATTAGGTTAAAAGTTCCATCGGACAGAAAAAGTAAGCGTCACGTCTTTGACCCTCCTACAATTCAAACCATTTTGAAATCCAAGATGGCGGCTCAGTGGTAAAAAATATGCAATGTATATTGTTACCATTGGATTCCTTGTCCCCAAAACATACCTTTTGGCACCAGAATCGAGTCAATAGCAATTTTAGATCCACAGATAAGCGCAAATGTAGATTTTAAATGGGGGTCATTTTGAATTCCAATATGGCGGACATGAAGAGAGAATTCCGAGTGGCTCAATATCTGAAAATGTTTGCTATATGTCAATGTACATTTGGGCCAAATTTGTTGCTTGTATCACAAAATGCACAATACTTTAGCTATGCTGCCCCACTATATTG
>CP045901.1:18545521-18562857 GCA_013387185.1 Caligus rogercresseyi
ACGGCAGTTTTACTTTTTCTACTTTTGGACAAATATAGGGTGGTGTCCAATACACTGAGCTTCGGAAGAATATATGGGAGAACGCAAGAGGAAAGGTTTTGTTATTTCTGTAAGACCGAGATTGAAACAGGAAGGCATTTTTTATGGATTGTTTTACATTGAAAAAGTATGGGATCTAGTCATTCAAAAATTTATACAAGTTTTGGTCATATTTTAAGAATTGATAGCATTTGTTTTATATAAAAGGTCCTGATCAAACCAAAATAAATTTTATTGTCGCAAAAATTCAAAATCTTCTTTACAAACTTAGAAGCACTAAAACCCCCTTATCAAAAATGTTTTTAATTTTGTGAATAGATTATTTGATGAACTCTAGTTTTAGATGTTAAAATGTCACAATTTATTTTCATGTACCTCAGATTTGGATGTAACGTTAATATCATATTAGTTTATATAAATGTTGTACGGGTGTAACAAAAAAAAGTTGAGTTTGCCCTCTCGGGACTCGAACCTGCAAACACAGCATTGAGAGTCGAGCAGCTTTCCACTGAGCTAATACCTTCCCAAGAATTAAATATGAAAACTGTTAAAAAATAATGGACAACCATTTTTTAATTTAAAAAATGTTTTGAACATAATGTTTTATTATGTATAAGTGCTTGTTACAAACAATTTAAAAATATATATATATGCATACATCAATGAGTTTGTTTGGTAGGAACTACACACAAATAAGCATTTCCTCACTTTAAAGTTTATCTAAAAAGAAAACCTCCACCAATTCCCAGCACTAACCCTTCAACCATCAAGCTGAAAGAGTTGCTCCCTCTGTTTACGTCTCCTATAAGGGGGAGCCCCACTGTTTCCCTCAGGGGTCCCCAGGGGTCCTATCCCCAAGAAAAATAAAGCTCATTCAGTCTACAATCTACAACATACTATGAGAGTCATCCAGCTTTCAAAACCCCACTTCAAAGTAAGTAAGTTATGGACCCCAAATCCCCTGGCCTGGCATGAAGAGATCAATGAACTGGAAGCTCTCAGGATCAGTAAAAAGAATGAAAATCGATTAATGCCTACATATTTTTTTGTGGTGTTCCTCTTTAATTTTCGCTCAGAGTTGTATTTTTATCAATATAAAGCTAATTTTGTCCTTTTGGAATCAGGAGAAAGTCAACTTTATAACAGCTCGACAGCAATCTACCTCCTTAACCAGGATCATGCCTATAATAGTAAAGGATTAGATGATGTTTCAGTGTCCTTGAAATTATATATTTCTTTTGTTTAAATTATTTTATATAAAGGGTGATTTTTTAAGAGTTAAGTTTTTCAGTTGGCAGCACTGCTTGATAATGGCGTCCTAACGTCAGCTGTTAAAGTGGAAAGTTTTCAGTATACTCTGCCATTTCATCATGGAAAGACTTACAAATGAGCAACGATTGCAAATTGTTGAAATTTATTATCAAAATTCGTGCTCTGTGAAAATGTGCATCGTTTGTTACGACCATATTATGGTCGTCATAATCGACCTTGTGAATCGACAATTCGTGCTGTTATCACCAAATTTCGCACGAAATTTACTTTGCTGGACATTAAACCATAACTCGCATGCGTACAGTGCGTACTGAAGAGAATATTGCAGCCGTAGCATCCAGTGTTAATGAGAATCGTGAAATGTCAATTCGTCGCCGTTCTCAGCAATTGGGCTTGTGTTACTCAACCACATGGAAAATTTTAAGTGTCGATTTGGGTTTGAAAGCCTATAAAATTCAGCTTCTGCAATAATTGAAGCCTAATGACCTACCACAACGTCTAATGTTTGGTGAATGGGCGTTAGAACAGCTCGATGAAAATCCGCTGTTTTATATCGAAAAATTGTGTTCAGCGATGAGGCTCATTTCGGGCTCAACGGAAACGTAAATAAGCAAAACTGTCGCATCTGGAGTGATGAACAGCCACATGCTATAAATGATTACCGATGCATCCCGAAAAAAACGACAGTTTGGTGTGGTTTATGGGTGGTGGCATCATCGGTCCATTTTTCTTCAAAGATGATCGTGGAAGAAACGTTACCGGTCAACGGCGAACGCTATCGAGCCATGATACACGACTTTTTTTTGCCCCAGTTAGCTGAGTGAACTTGGTTAACATGTGGTTTCAACAAGACGGCGCCACATGCCACACAGTTCGTGAAACAATGAACATGTTGAAGGATGAATTTGGTGAGCAGCTTATCTCACGAAATGGGCCTGTAAGTTGGCCACCAAGATCGTGCGATTTAAGGCCTCTTGATTATTTCTTGTGGGGTTATGTAAAGTCGTTAGTCTATGTGGACAGCCGAACACGATTGAAGCCTTACAGGATAACAAACACGCGTGATTCGTAGAATACAGCCCGAAATGCTCGAACAAGTGACGCAAAATTGACCTTCCGAATGTACCATTTGAAACGGAGCCGGGACAACATTTAATGAAGTTATCTTTAAAACGTAAAATGGCAAAGGCTAATTTATTGAATTCAATAATTTTTTGATTCTATGCTGCAATTTAAGTGTTTTATTCGATTCTTAAAAAAACAACTTCTTAAAAAATCACCCTTTACATGCATGCACAAAAAAAATAGTTGAGATCGATAAATGTTAGTCAATATTGACTTTTAATTTATATATGACGATGTAAATAGATCGATTATATTCATGATTAATATTAACTATCATATTTCAAATGTAAAACATTATACATTTATTAATTTAAAATTGTAAGCAAATTTGGATTTAAACTATAATTTTGATTTTTCAATTCCATAATTGAATAATGCAACGGGGGGAGTCTTGAAATTAAATAATATACATGAGTACATTTCTTTAGAAGCTTAGTCATCTCGAAACATAAAGCCGAAAAAAGGATATCTGCTGGTTTTACATACTTAAATGTTAGACAGATACAAAAAATATATTTTCGCATGTAGATAACTCACAGCTGTACAATTACATATTTTCAACAATTGATCATCATATTCTAGAAGTTTTCACAATTCAATTTTTTTCCTTTATAATATGTTTAACATCGATCAATGAAGAAAATGATGGAATATCATCTGATGATGGATGTTTAATATTGCATTGCTTCAATTCCGTATTTTACTTCTTCATAGACATCCAAATTGACACTACGAGCTGATCTTAAAACATTCCCGAGATAAGTGATTGCTGTGGAGTGGCGGATTTTCAGTGGATAAAATATTTTATTAACACAAATATATATATTAAACTTTTTTCAATAATTATTTTATTTGTTCTCATTTGTATTCACCTTCGATTAAATTGAAAAAAAAACTATCGTTAACAATTGAGCTATTTTTTCAAAACTATGAAGGCAATTCCCAATACATAGAACCCTTCATTTGGGATGTATATTACTTAACCTAGTCTTTAAGTCAGTTTGCAAAGACAGTGTAGACCAAGGATGCCAGGGTGAAATCGGTCAGGGGGCCGGACTGTTTTTCAAGTGGACCTGGGGGGCCAAATTACCGGTACATTTTTGGCCTTGCAACACTAACACTAAACAAAAGTAGATTTAAATTTGTTGATATTGTATCATAATATTATTTATTTATAAAAACACTTCTCAACCACTAACGTATGGGCCAAATGAGATGTCCATTTGGGCCGGTTCCGGCCCGCGAGCCGTCACCATGGCACCACTGGTGTAGACGAATGATAACCTTATTGATGTCCGGTCAAAATGTGTTTACTATGTATATTACATGTCAGATCAGCCTCCGCATTAACTTTTTTTTAAAGGAAGTATAGTAAGTGTCAAATAACGGTGTGATCCCACTGAGGGGGAATGCCAGGTAAAGAGTCTGTAAAGGGATTTTAAAACAATTGCGTGTATACATATATATTTTTTTATACTCAGAGCAGACAATTTCCTTCTCATCAGGGGGAATATCATATTTTTGATTATTCACAGTCTGGGGCACTGCCGTACCCATATTTGTAACATATGACATATACCTCATAAATATGTTTTATACCAAAACAGTGTTTTTCTTCCCTCATGCACGGTCTTTATGCAATAAAATAATGCATCACAACATGTAAAGTTATGAAGAAAAAAAAGATTAATATAACATAAGTAATTTTTGTTATAAAATAATTACTTCTTTAAGACTTTTTCACATCCAATACTTATATATATATATATATATATATATATATTCCAGCTTTGAAAGTGTTGTTAATTATATATCATGATAGTGTCAACAAAAAGAGACAATGGTAATACGCTTTATAAGCTAATGAGGTCGCCTCTCAATGCCAAAATTAACAGGAACAAAAGAAATCTTACATTTTCCCGCTTAAAATGTTTATCTTGTAAATAATATAACTTAATAATATGTTATGCTCATAAATAAATAACTCCTATTCACCAAAATGACCAACTGTCAAAAAAAATCTCTTGTTTTTGCCTCCCATGCTAACAATAACCATATTCATACACATATATTGTCGGTGTGTTCTTTTTTCTTATTTATTTCATCCGAAGTGATCCCTATATGCCTCAATGCTCTAAGATATTAATCCAATATATCCAATAAAGATTATAGAGACACTTTATCAGATAAGGGTCTTATACTCTAAAAAGAAATATGTTTATATTTTTTGAGAATGCTTGCTATTCATTGTAACTATATATGTGATTCAGAATGGCGTTATGTTATAGCATCAGTATAAAACTTCATAATAAAGCAAATCCATTTGAATTAATTAACTGGTGCTGTAAAAAATCTTATTTTTTATAGTTTTTTAAAACTGCTATTTGCTCCTGTTATTAAATATATCATTCTCCAATAATTACCTCCGCCGAAGGAGGTATTGTTTTCACTGGCGTTGGTTTGTTGGTTTGTTTGTTGGTTTGTTTGTCAGCAGGATAACTCAAAAAGTATGGAACGGATTCGGATGAAACTTTGTAGAGTTGTTAGAAATGCCAAAAGGAACAAGTGATTAAATTTTGGCATCTCTGAGTGGAGAATTAAGATGCAAAATGAGCTAAATACTAATAAATATTTCAAGTTAGCCTACTCTGCCAATAGATATCGCTGTGCTGTGAAATTGGGTTCCGGGAGCGTCTTCCTCTCAAAATTTTCGTCGAGGGGAACCCTCCCCCGTCCCTCTACGCCGCCCCAGTCGTGAAAAATCCGCCTCGGAAGGCTCATAAGGACCCCGTGACGGCGGAGGTTTGCACTCTCTGAGTGTATATATGCCTCTAGTTCCAATTATTTTTAATATGTACAAAAAATTAACTAATCAACGATGTAACTACCTACAGTAGCTGCAATTGTTTCCATGCAGTGTCAGCGGAATACTCTGCAGTTATTTGTGATTGTAAATCTGAGGATGTCATCTCAGAGTAGATCAATATCAGCCCAGAGGGTGTTTGAATTTACACAACAAACTGTGATGGCCTTGGACATATATACACAACCAGAATGATTATTCCAAACTGGTTCATTTAAGTTATCTATTTACGTATTGAAGAATAAATAGACTAAAAAACCGCGTCCGGAGCTAGATTTTTATTTATTTCGTAACGTAAAGTCATTGGCGAAATTTATGTCAATATATTGATAGAACTGGCTAAAGAAATAGTAGTAGAGGATATTTCAAATATCTAAGTGTTGCCTCATTAGATCTTCTGGCAAATACAATGCAACTGTCTTGCTTAGAGCAAATATCTCATCACCGTTTTCAGATTTCTACTATTTCATACCTAATGTCATCAGACTTATTCCTGTTTGATCTCATTTTGAGCGTTCCTATGATATCTATTTTTTGGGGGGTCTTTTTCATCATGGAGGGAAATTGATGATGACGACTTCATTTATTTAACTTCTCTTTTAAAGAAGGGAAGACGGGGGAAAACGAAAGAAAAGCCTTTTTTAGTTATTTCCATCACGTACTTATATATTATTCTTATTAGGTATATAATAATAATAATAAGTAGCAGTTAGAGGCCTAGAGAAAAAAAAGTAGGCAGAAAAAGAAGTGGACCTTTGAAGTCCAATTCCTTGTGTGGCATTCCTCTTGAGAAAATATCTCCTTCATCCCTTCTATACATACAGAGTGACTTGAAATAAGACTATATATATATATATATATATATGTGTTTTTTATAATATATATAATATTTATTATTATTATGCTATCAATAATATTTATGATTTAAAATAAAGTGCAGCTTTCACTTAAAATCATAGAGATCCTTAAGTATCCTAATTAGTAGTAGATTAATTAGTATCCTAATTAAACGCTATAATGAGCATCTTTATCCGAATGGATGCATATCCAATAAAGCAAGCAGGCAAAAAAATATTATATTGATACTTTTTATTTATGATACTTCAGGTACAAGTTCAATAAAAGTAATGAAACCCCGAAACAAGTTGATAAAGTCATTATTTTAAAATATCTGAATACTTTCAAATCAAATTTTGTGAATGTATTTTGACTTTTTCCCTCTTTATGACTACATAAATATACTGAAGAAATTGTCATTTCTCCATTTTGATACCTACAATATGATTTTCGGCAAAAGGAGCTGTGTTGTTATATTAAGGCGTCGTCACGTTCTTTTATTTATCTATTTTCTTGCTGTTCCAGCTTATGCTTTGTCCATTTCAAGCTCTTTTGTAAGTGTGTGTGTGTATCAAAATGATTTTTGTTTTTATACGAAATATATGGAGAAAAAGCAAGGGGGAGCTAGATAGGTGAAGATATCGTTGGCACAGAAGAAGCAGCTGTTGCCTCCTCTATCCATGTGTGTGTGTGTGTGTATAAATATATATTTATAAATGTATATACGTATACATAGCAAAGTCTCAGAGTATCATCGTCTTTTCAAAAACATAAATCGGATTAAAAATGGAAAGTAATTTGGTTCCCCTCCTTCTAAAAATATATATAAATATATACTACGTACTCTGTTAACCAAGAGTATTTAATTAAAAACAACAGGAGAAAACATGAAGACAAAACTACCGGATTATTTATTTATAATAATGATTACTATAGACATATATATATATATATACTACATACGCTTATTCGATAACTTTTGGGGCAGTGTATGAGACACTTAACGATTGTATGAACCGTCTCCTTATATCACAGAAGTTTTAAGATTGTTCAATCATCTACATATAATTGATTTTTAATAGAAACGAATCCAACAGCATCACTCAAAATTTTGGACTAGAGACATAAAGACATATTATTGTGTTTGTGCTTGAAAGAATAAATATCATTCGTATAAAAATAAACTCTAGACCGGTACTACATATATATGTACTGTGCATAAAATACTTTCTAGATAAACTTAATACTTTTGCTGTATATTAAAAACAACGCTATATAAAAACAAAGTTAATTTTTTTGTATATCAACTGATTTGTTCATTTATATGTAATATAAACTATATCTATTTTTTACAGTTCGTCAAGAATTAAAGGTTATAGAAAAACATACTATTTATTCCATTTATAGCTTAATACTTTTCCTATTCGAAATTGTAGAACCAAAACGGCATAACAAACTAGAAAGACAAGGGAGCGCGATAGCTCAGTGCTTTAAGGCGTGTTCAACTCTCAATGACGGGGACACAGGTTCAAATCCTCTCGAGAGGGGATGGTCATTTTTGGTCTACTACCTCATTGATAAGATCCTAGGTTCGAGCAACTCATTTTAATGCTATAATGTTTATTTATATCCAGTCGGATACTGCAATTCTTTCGAACTATAAAGGCAAAAAATATACTAGGAAGACTATTTAGACTATATCTTTTAAATCAATTTAGGATATAGCATTCAACAGCATAGTCCTTGGTCATATGCCATGTTTACTTTTCTTTGTTTGCTGGGAAATTTAAAAAGTGCAGTATACATAGTAGCAATATGATTAGGGAATATTGAAAATTAAAAAAATAAGATGAACTACACAAAAAAAAACAGTTTAACCTTGACATTGCACTGCCATACATTCATGCATTATATAAGAGATGGTTCTTGCTCCTGTATGTATATATACATTTAGCAATTGCGTTTCTTGCACAAATATATGGGATGGTTGGTTATGAGATAGGAAATGTAAGTCTCACTTAAGAAACGAGATTGCTTATGTACAGGTATTCAAAGAAGATTCCATTAGAGTATATTCTACTTTATGATGCCTACTTAATGAACTAACTTCAAGAGATCTATATCAGAGCACACACACACACACTTATACACTTCCTTCTATTCATGGGTGTTGTTGGACACTGATCGTGTCTGATATTTTGTATATTCATTCTGGGCATCGAAAAACTGATGATTCTTCCTCGTCTTTTCAACTCCTACACTTTATTTTAGAGTCTTATTTTTCTTTTCTCCCCCCAACAAAGTAATTAATAATTTATGGTGTTTACTTGATTATGTAAAAACGCCTTCATCACACAATTTTAAATATCTATTTAAGGCTTAAATAAAAATGCCCTCCAATATTTTTTGGGCCTATATGGTTCATAGAATTGCATCCGACAGGATATAAATAGGCATTATAGCATTAAAATTAGTCACTCGAACCTAGGATCTTATCAATGAGGTAGTAGACCAAAAATGACCATTCCCTCTCGGGAGTATTCGAACCTGCGCCCCCAACATTGAGAGTTGAACACGCCTTAACGCACTGAGCTATCGCATTCCATAAATATCAAGTAGAGCATTGATCTTTGGTCTGTGTATCAAATTGCTAAACTCCTTAGAATGCTTCCAATCTATCTGTATTGACTATAAATATACGAGAATGATGTAATGGGTAGTCATTTTTAATCATTGCTGTTATTAAGTTATGAGGAATAACCATCTTCGGGTTTTCCAAGGATAACAAGGATCAAGTTTAGCTGCTGGATATAAGATTGAATTATCTTAATAAGATTGGGTTAAAATAACTCTGGCAAATAAAGTAAAAATGAAAAAACTACGTTCTAATATTTGCGTAAAAATGTATTCTTGTCATATTCTTCAGGGAGCTTTAATTTTAAACTAAAAAATTATTGTTTATTTATTCGCACCGGTCCGATTTTATTTTTTATTATAATAATATATATATATATATATATAGGAAACGACCAGGACACTGTTTTTTGCCGGGACCCGGGCCGGGACTTAATTTTTTAAAGCAAGGCCGGGCCAAAACTGGGCCGGGACTTTAGTATATTTTCGTTCCTTCGTCATTCTGAAAGTGACGACATTTTTTTTAGAAAATAATTTCCCCAAAAAAGTGACGACGTTTTTTTAAAAAAATAATTTCCTAAAAAAGTCCTGGCCCGGTGTCTAGACACCGGGACGGACCGGGACACTAAAAAAACAGCCGGGACCCGGGTACCCGGTCGTTTCCTGATATATATATATATAATATTATATAATGAAATATGATTACAAAAGCATACATAATAATTATGATTGTATACGTTTTTATTCAACATAGTTTTTTCTCACTAGTCAAGACTTATATCTGTCCATCCATCCTCCACGAAACCCTTGATAGTCAACTCTTTTTTATTGTACCCTTTTGCCGACCAACAAATAAAAAGGTTTTAATCCAAAAGAAGACTTATAGGGAACCAATAAGTTAATGTATCAAAAAGTTTTTGGATATCGTGTTTTGTAATTAATCCAGAACCAATATCAACTCCTTTTTAAAACAATATCTCTCTCTCTCTTTCTTTCTCTCTATATATACGTAAAATAACAAAAATGTGACTCTATTCAATAAAAAACTTCTATACACGACAAAAGAAAATAAATAAAAATGAACCCTCCCCACTTCCCCGTATGCTAGACCAATATAAAATAATAATATATAGTTATAAATATTCTATTAGCAAGGAGTCCCATTTTTTTTTGTTTTTGGTTATGTGTTTCTTTTATTTGAGGGGAGGTTTGCCTGCCGTGGTTGGTAGGTAGATATACATACATTTATGGTCTCAGTTTCCTTTTACACTTGTAAGAGACTTCCATGAATAATTGTAGTTTTAAACATTGTACCCTCTAATACGCCTGGAATAATAATTATGATAAACATACATATTATATATAACCTTACTTATGTATAAAATAGATACGAGGAGCGTACAAAAAATGAGAATTGAGTTATTGTAGTTTGAATGAAAATGATAAGGTATTTACAAACAATAACACTATCTTGATGAAAAGTATGTATTAGAGGTTGGCTGATAGTACATTTTTCATACTATCAATGCTGGCAAATTTTGGCAATTTAATTTCCCTTTATCACATATTTTATTTTTTCTAAGATTTAACAAAAAAAAAATTGGAATTACATCTTAGGACTTTCAATTATATGTTTTTATTATTTAAAAAAAATCATTCACTTAATAAAATGGACAAAAATGGGTTTTTATTTTTCTTCTTAATCAAATATACGAAAATGTGTATTAAAATAAAACGATGTTTCTTCAAACACAGTCAGCCTGAAAAACTTTTTAAGTTTATATACGTAGAAAAGAAAACTATTGGCCGATTAAAAAAATGATCGGACATTAAAATTAACGATCGTTCGGCCTCTATGATTAATCGTCAGATCCAAAGCTTAATCGTTTATATAAAACATTTTTACCTTGTTTTGTTCTGAAATGAAATAAAAATTTGGCAAAAATCTAGTGTGTTGGTGAACGCGAATTATGAGGTCTCTTATAGGAATTATTTATGGAACAAAATTAACGGCACAATGACAGATATCCGCAGACCTCATACACTTTATTCATATGGAAAATTAATTTAAATACTTTTACATAATTTTAAATTTTTAACTGGAATATTTTTATATGTTTTTATTCTATTGTTTTATTAAAATTGTATTTTTAGTTTTTAATCATATGTTTTTGTTACACGTTTAAACTAAAATGTTTAATTATGTTTTTGCGCATTTACTTAATTGTTAACACCTCTTTTTTGTGCTTGTATATTTATTATGGACTGTGCAATAAAATACATTCTGGGTATTCACTGTTTGACAAAAATTTGATACAAATATACTCCTCGTGCTATCATTTTTATTGGAGAAAATGAACGCAAGCCTCAGCACACATTTGAAGTAGCAGCATTTTGCAAGACTACTCTGACCCAAGGAAAATTTATTAGTCTCGTATATTTAATATATCATTAACATTTTTTCTTTTTAATTTTCTCAAAATTATTAGACATTATATAATAAAAAATAAAATTCTTTAATAGATGGTCGAAAATGATGAATCAGTTTATTCATTCTATATAATTCTAAATTTTGTTGATTGCATTTCATGGTGAATATTTTCAAGTACAGCTCACACGTTTCATATCTTAAACTTTTGTTCCGACAATATTCATTGATGATCTGTCTTCCTTCGTACCTAAGATCATCCTATATCAAATGTATCTAGCTGAATAAGTGCTCTAAAGAGAATCTGATCAATTTTTGACTAAACAGCTATTGATCACTTTCCTCACCGGACCTCAACAGTTTAGATGTAGCGTCTTGCTAAATTATAATCAGTGAGTTAGTTTATTATAAATGGGATGTATTGAATTATATCTTGATTGTTGAGGTGATCAAAACCTTCAACCTCCTCTAAAGCTCTTCATAGAGGTCGAGAGTTTCCATATTGAAAAACATATTTTAGGAAGATGATTTACTTAATTTCTTATTGAAGGATATTATCACTGGAAAATCAACAATAATACTTTTTTCTTTGTTGCACTGTACTGAGCTATCTACAAGGTAGTTTTTTTAGACATACCTTGTATATATGTACATATACAATATATTATAGAGAGCTTCATATGATCCTTTTTAGAGTTCCCTATCACGTAAGAATATTCATATATATTTATGATTAATTTTGTGACCCTTAGAAGTGAAATGTAAGCCAACCCTCTTTTTCTGGTCGATAGTACCTTCAATATTTTTCTAAGTGAGTGGTAAGGAAAAAATTGAAACTATTTATACAAGCGCGCGAGGTATTTTTACATTCTTTGAGTATGCTATTACTTTAGAAACTATGTAAAGTTCTATGACTATATTTTTGGATACATAAAAGTTATATTTTTTAATATTATATACTGTTTGAAATATATATATATATATCAGGAAACGACCGGGACACCTTTTTTCGCCAGGACCCGGGCCGGACCTTAAATTTTTCAAGCCGGGCCGGGCCAAAACTGGGCCAAGACTTATTATATATTTTAGCTCCTTCGACAGTCTGAAGTGAGAACGTGAAAAGAATCTCCAAAAAAGTGGGACTTTTTTATAGAAAAGATTCTCCAAAAAAGTGGGACTTTTTATAGAAAAGATTCCAAAAAAAAAAAAATCGAAAAAGAGATGACGTTTTTTTTCGAAAAGAATATTTCGAAAATTCCTTTCTGAAAACTTTATGAATGACAAACGAAAGAAAATATTTCAGTCCCGGCCCGGTGTCTAAAAAACGGGACACCGGGCCGGGACGCTCAAAAAACAGCCAGTACCCGGGCCGGCTACCCGGTCGTTTCCTGAAATATATATATATATATATATCCTATATGCATCCGACAGGTTATAAATAAGCATTACAATTAGTCTATCGAACCTATAATCTTATCAATGAGGTAGACGAAAAATGGCCATCCCTTTCGGGATTCGAACCTACGCCCCCAACATTGAGAACTGAACACGCCATAAAATACTGATTATTTTCACTTCAAGTTGTAATAAAGATGGTAATAAATGAATCCATTATTTAATTTATAGCTTCATTGTCTGTCAGAAAATGTATTGATTTTACCTGGAAGGAGTAGTTTCTTTAACTTAATATAAGTGTATCAGTTTCATAAAATAGAGCCATGAATGACAATAGTTATTCATTTATATCCATTTCATTCATTAATGAAATATTTCATTTATTGCCCTTTGCATACAGATATTCAAATGAGGCCTATGGACAAAGACGGGATTGTCCTTCAAGCTAAGATCCCTACATACATATACACCAATATAGAAAGAAAGGAAAAAGTACAATATGAAAGGTAATTATTCTTGTACGAGGGCGTTACATAAATACTCATGTTAAACCGTCAAAAATATATATGTGAGCGTAGGACGGCAAAGGGCCTTCATGAAAATGAAATTGACTCATTAAACAATGCAGCCTGTCAGATGCTTGAAATGAAATGGCTTAAGTGCCATATATTTGATTCTAAAATGCATCCTTCATTTTCGTGTTTATGAGATAAATGGATGTTAAGTTGTAGGAGGAGGAAAATAAGATTAGCGAAAAAAGAAGAATTGATTTGGAGTACAGCCTTTTAGCGGTTTTTTTTTACAAAATTAAAATATCATTTAAGTTAAACATTCGTCTTTATATAAGTTTCTTCCTTTCTACGTTTCAAAACTCTTATTACATATGTATATTAGACATGTTTGAGAGACTGGTTGTCGTTGTTTGAGTATTACTCAAACAGTATTTTGAACAGAATATCGTGCTTGGTATATATTTTTTGTAATATAGAAGTCTTAAGGGGTGGTTATCACATAACTTTAAAATTATGTAATTTAAGCACTAAACTTTATTAGAGAACGACAAAACATTCACCTGACGTTTTTTATATAAAATAATCAATATTAGAACGTAAGAGAGCTATTTACGTATAGAAAATAGCAATAAACTACGGCATATAATATTGTAATATTTGGGTATGATTAATTAATTAATACAATACTTCTTAATCAAGTTACAATTAATAAAAAATATAAAAACGTTGATATATTACAAGTTTATTTAGTTTTTTTTGTATAATCTACTGTATTTTGGCCCATTTGGTTCGATAGAATTGCATATGACTTATATAAATAAGCATAATAGCTTTACAATTAGTCTATCGAACCTCCTGAGATTTTTAAAGTAAAAGTTGCAAAATTATGGTTCATGTTTTAATCATTTTATATTTTGTTGAGTTCAAATATATTTCATGATATGCTTTTTGTATATTAATAAAACATCATAATATAAGCCAAAAATGTAGTTTTTTGTATATTTCTCAGTATATTACAACATATTTAAGTAGGAAAGTCAAGGAAGACGACCTACAAGAGATTGCACAGCAATACATAGGCATGCATTTAGCTAGATCAAAGAACTCCTACCCCATAAAGCCTCTATATTGAACAACAATAGTAGGGCAATTGTCAAGTTATGGGGATGCTTGTTTGATCTCTGCCTGAGAAAAAAGCCACTCATTCGTTAACGAGCCTTTGATCTTAAGATCTTGAATCTTTTTCTCCTTTCTGTTTATTGTGTTTATTTGTTTACTTCTTCTTCTTCTTACCATAGACTAATGACTCCTTACTCCTTTATGGGACAAAATATTAGTAGAAGTAGTAGTATGTAGAGAGTATGCCCTAGTAATGCCTACCTTCCATGATAACATCTCTTTAGCCTACTGGGATAACATATATATACATATATACAAAATATTGGAATATGATATGGTCAATTTCTTAAGTTGTTGTAAGATTCGAATCAATGAAATAGTGCTTAAGAAAAGAAGAAGTACATATATGACTCCTATGGGCCATATAAAAGCATAGTGTACTCTGAACAAGGTCATTTTTATTTTTCTTCTTTTACTATCTTGCTTTATTAAACAAACTACTATTTTATTTTTCTATAAAATTGCTTTTTACTCGATTTTTTGTAATTTTTGCTCAGAATATATTTTATATAACTATTAACTGTATTGTTTTATCTTCAGTATTTTTTAGTTTGAATGTTAATAACTAAGAGATTAGTAAAAAATAATATAAGACAAGAAAGTTTTTGATATTATTTGTAAATTTGTAAATACGTTGTTTGTTTGATATTATTTGTAAATACGTTTTTGATATAAGTTTTTTGGACAATTTGCTTGGATGAAAGTGTAGTTTAATTATCAGGGCTGTAGGAATCTGGTAAATAAACTTTCTGGGCATAAACGACCTTTTAACGCATATAACACATATTTGGCCTTTTTCTGCATATTTATCGCATATTTTGAACAAATTTTGAGGATATATATATATATATATTAGGGCGGTTCTTATTTTTCAAATGTTTGAAATGTTAGCAACATTGTGAATTTTCTGTTTCTTGGTGATAAAAGAAGACGACATACAAAGTTTGAACAAATCGGTCAACATTACGAGGTCACGCAACGAGGTCAAAGTTTTAAAAATTTAGTAAAATATAGTTTTCCGCAAATTTCTTCAAAATGGTGGACCAGACTTCAATAATATTATTAATTTAAAGGAAATCTAATTTATACCAGACGTATGTTTGATGTTTTTAATAAAACAAAGCTTTCAGTAAAAACAAAGAAAAAAATGGAGTGTGTAATGATAGCATATTTCATAGCTTTTTTGTATCAATTAACTTCACTCGCTTGTAGAAGATGACTTGTTCGCTTCAGAGTAAAATAGTGTTTTTAAGTTTAGTACACTTTGAATGATAAATCCAAAAATGACCTTGGTTGCATTCTATCATTCAGAATTCAGTACAATCTGAGTTTACATCATATGATTCAGAGCCTGTATTGACCTATAAGAAATCGATTATGAAAAAAAATAATATATATATATATATATACGGAAACAACCGGGTCCTGGCTATTTTTGACGACTTCCAGGTAAGTTCTCCTGTCCCAGAGCCTTGCCTGACCAGATGAGGAACTTGGCTCGAAGCGGCATTCTACTACTGCGATCATTTCAAGGGGACTGGACACTTCATAGAATCTCTCAATGACGACAGCTTGGCAATCGTCAAAGCCAAGAAACTGTTCAAGGACCCAAAACTACCGGGTCAGTTGGTATTCATCAAGGGCAACTTTACTCAACTGGTACGCCCCATTTCAAGCCTGCAAGAGCGCCTTCCACTGATGGAGATCATTGGAATCCTTGAGATGGTGCAGATGCAGCTGACCGTTGAGCCCTTTGCCAGCAAGCTGAACAGTGTCCTTGAGAGGAATCCGGACTTCGAAAAAATAAATTATACTCCAGAATTATGAAAAGAGAGACATTGGAGCTCAAAGATGATCCCCAATTGCCGTTGCTCTTCTCGTGCGCTCCAATTACCTCTGTGGACTGCAAAAGGGTCTTCTCCAAACTAAAGTCTCTTTTGTCTGTCCAGCGAACCAGTCTGACAGAGAGGCATGTAAAAGATATGCTCATTCTCAGGGAACAATGATTACATGCATAATTTTTATTATTTTTGAATATACCTTATTTTTTAAAGGTAAAGGCTTTTTTTGCTTATTTAACCTTTTTTCGCATAGTTTTTCGCATATTTAGTCATTTTTTCCTGCATATTTCTGGGCATATAGGGCATGTTTTTGTTCCAAATTCCAACAGCCCTGATCATTATGGACATGGATAGTATTATAGCGTTAAATTAGTCTATTCAACCTAGGATATTTTTTATGATGTGGTATTGACCTTCCTCTTTCGGGAATCGAACCTGGTCCTTCAACATTGAGAGTCCAGCATAGTTCTACTAAAGACATTGTCCTCCTATATTTTTTTATCCCTTTGCTTTAATAAAGTGTCTTACTTCTAATCGACTACTTTGCTATTTTAGTTTTGCCATGGGT
The DNA here is from genome assembly GCA_013387185.1 of Caligus rogercresseyi. Classification (NCBI taxonomy): domain Eukaryota; kingdom Metazoa; phylum Arthropoda; class Copepoda; order Siphonostomatoida; family Caligidae; genus Caligus; species Caligus rogercresseyi. The sequence goes on from CP045901.1 coordinate 18,562,215, forward strand.
CAAAAAATAAAAAGATATATTCTTAAATTAAATCTGAGAATCCCAAAACCGCAAAGTTTGCTCTGGAACCACGCAGCCGAATTTGTGAAGTACATATTTTCCCTCCTTGTCACCACAATATGTGAAATCGCTCAGAATAATCAATAAACAGTCTAAAGTTGGAAGAGATAGTAAATGAATTGATATGTTTTATTGTTTCATCATTTAGACTATACGGATTTTTATTTTTAATCTTTGCTATTTCAATATGTATGTCTATTTACTTTTTATAAGAATTTTTTGGTCTTTAAAAGAAAAATAATTTTAAACTAAAATGTTTATTTATGTTTACTGCAACAAATTTTCCTTTTATTATCGTTATTATATATAATTATACGTTGTATATTTAAAATAGAATATAGACCTTGCTGATGAAAAAAAGTTTCATTATAAATACTTAATATCAACAATAAATAACAATAAGTATTTTTTTGCCTATTTGATTGGATAGAATTGCATCCGACGGATATAAATAAGCATAAAACGTGGTAAATTGTGTATCGAACTAGTATTGTATCCTTGAGGTTGACCGAAATTGACCTTCTGGGAGAAGTCGAATCTACGTCCCCACATATCGAGTTGAGCAGGCCTTAACGCAGCTTTT
>CP045901.1:18562957-18596970 GCA_013387185.1 Caligus rogercresseyi
TCCCCTCTCAGACAACAAAAAAATACTCACAAAGTTTTCTAAGCCTTTTGCATTAACAAAAGAAGAAGGGAAAAATTTATTTTTATACAGAAATTGCGCCGTTTGCACTAAGTTCTTCATTATTAATAAGCTGCAAAAAAGTTGAAAGGTATTATGGAAGATAGCGTATGAAGGAGAGGAGCTTTCTTTAAGGAGATGAGGAATAAATCTGGTTGGACATTTTGATGCTCCTCTTATTTATGTTTCCAAGGTGTGTATGTGTTGCCCAGAAAATCTACTTGTATTTACTTCGTTTTGTAATAAATGATAAGATGATGCATAGGGCTATGTGTCTATGTTTGCTTTGCAATGAAATTACGACCTTACCTTTTTACACCGGCATTACATAGCCCCTTTGGATCCTTCTAAGGACAAAAATCATTTATGGATGCTTTAAAAGATTTAAGCAATCACTTTTTGCCTGCCTTTTTGGATCGATAGAATTGCAGTATCATCCGACTGGATATAAATAAGCACTCTAGCGTGTAAATTAGTCAATCAAACCTAGAATCTTATCAATGACCTTCCCTTCTCGGGAGAATTCGAACCTTCACCTTCAATTTCATTGAAGGTTGAACATGCCTTAACTGGTGGCCACGGAGACCTGGAAATGTTTCTACTCCCACGACGGGGCGGCGGTGCCAGGACCCGGTTTGTGATTTCGTGTTCCCCATCCTGAGGAGGCCCATGAGTCCACCATTCCAGTGGTGTATCCATTTGGGAGGGAGACAGCTACTTTTGCATCCCACGCAATATCTGTGGAACATGTTTAAGGTCTTGAGGTCGGCCACGCCCTTCACACTGCCAGGACCCCAGCTAGGATCATTGGACGCAGCGTCCCCATATACTCCATTCTGCATTGGCATTTTATTTGTTGCTTTTTATTAATTTTATTTTTTGTTTTATATTATTCATTAGACTAGTTACAATGTCACTAATGTGCCCCATGGCAAATATACTCATTACCACACACTACTATGATTACTATACTTAATGTAGAGCTATCGTATATTCTCTCTTTCAAGCTATTATTATTATAAATAAATACTATTTGCCAATTTTAACGACACTTTAGTTGAGCAATTCTTCACTTCAAGTGCAATCAAAGTTCAATAGCTGTCGGAATGATGAGTGGTCACATGGGTATATATAACGTCTCTGGGAAGATTTAGAGCCCGACTTTGACGAGGAAACTCAAAATCCCATCATTTACGATTCTTTAAATAAAAGACGAAGATAATTCGAGGGAAACGTCGGGTGACGAAGACGGCTCTTCGGGAGCATAATATTTTTGAAACCTTTTTGAATGATATTCGATTTTAATGATATATTTATTTATAGATAGATATCATATCGGATTAGTCTCTAGTAGGTGGGTGTATTCCAGGAGCTTAACAAACAAACAAACTCCTTAATACTTCTCTAACGGTTGATACCGGACTAAGTGAGGCGGACAATACTAAAACTTAACAAGTTTATTTGGTAAACTGATTTTTTTTGGAGCTATTTTTATTTATTTACAGAATTAAAAGTATAATGCATGTGACAGTTTAAAAAACACATTGATTTTGAGTGGAGGAACACATAAGACGAACCTAAGTTCCCAAGTATTTTTTTTGTAGTTGAAGCTTTGGAATTTTGAGTGAATTGGACGGCTTTCATTGGTTTGTATTTAGTGTTGCCCAAGGATTCATACCATAACATTTTTAATGTACTTATTCGATAGAGCTATTTTTTATATATATAATATATATATTTTAAAATTAAAACCCTAAACTAAAGTCAAAACAATTGAATCACAAATAAAATATACAATCAATCGAAAGCACTTTCAGCTATAAAACTATATCTATCACGTAAAATAATATCTAAGAAAAAATATCACAACAAAATACAACATAAAAAATAAAACGAATTATATATGCGTATAAAAAGCTCATAAAACTAAATCAATGTTAAATTAAAAATAAATGAAGTTTTTCTTTTCAGATTCTTGGAAACCTTTATAAAATCTTAATAGGCGTCTTAGAAACCGTAAGCTCACATTCGAGTCGAGTTTTTACAAAAATATTGAACTGAAGCATGAAAGGAAGTATGTAATTTAAAAACTAAATTTTCTCACAATAGGATTTATAATAAAATAATCACTAATAGAACGTACGACACGCTATTTGCGATTAGAAATGATTCAAAATATTACTATATATTGTAATATATAATATGATAAAATTCTCCGAATCTATTTTGCAGAAATATTTTGTGATATAGACAATTCATCCTTTTTACTTAATTATTTTTCGTTAAACACAATATATGAAGCAGTAAGTACCTATATAAGAAGAATACATAAGACCCTTTTACATTTAATCATATGTCTAAGTAATTGATGATTCCTTTACTTTTCTTCCCAACATAAACAAATATGATTCTTGCGTGTTCCTCCATAGTATGGTCCATTACATCCCCTCATCAATATTTTTTATCATTGAAGTTTATACTCGTGTGTGTGTGTATATATAGTGTTGTACTAACATGGTAGACTTTACCGGGCGGAATAATGATCAGAGGCTCCCACTACATGCCTGTCACGTAGGTCCATCCCTCCCTGCATCATATAGCCTCATTCCGAAGGCGCAATGGAGGAGTAACAATAACAAAGAAGTGAATTGATTCTAGGGTAGTTAAGTTAGAAATGATATATATATAATATAATAGTATATGCCTGTTTATGACCAAATATATAGACTTTCATTCATACATAGGTAACTAATGAAGGGGGGGGAGAGGGAGGTTAAATTGGACTTATCCGAATGGGAAAAGAGCTTAGCTATCCAGACAGAGAGAGGAGGAAAAAGGCAAATCTCTTATTAGGCTGTCATCATAAACTAAGAAAGAATATGAATATGAGAGTAATTACGTAGATATTGTGAAAAACAGTGTACCATAAATAAACAGTGCCATGATACTAATTATTATTATCATAATATACTCCTTCTAAGGGGGCTTTACCTTGTATAACATAAATAATAATAAAATGGCTTCCTCGAAAATGTGTATTTTTACGAGAAAAAATATACTTTTTTCAATTATTTTGTAAAGGATTATTGGGGGGGTGTGGAATTTATAATCCATGGGAAGGGAATAGTCATTATAGCATTAAAGTTAGTTAATAGAATCTAGGAAATGAGGTTGATTACACTATGTAACAAAATTAAGGGTCTTTGTTTGCCCCTAGGCTGAAATTCCTTTATTATAGTCCCATTTTTTATGTAAGGCCAAAAAATTGCTACTTAAAATCCTGTTCATACTGTTTATTGACTCGGGAGTCGGGCATTGAAAGTTGATCTCGCTTTCCACTGAGCTAATTTAGTTACTTTACTCATTCCAACGATAAGCTTTCTATAAAAGGTATACTTTGGTAGTTAGGCTCGCACTTTTTTGCCGAAAATATTAGTTCAAATAAAGTTCTTTGCGGAATCAGTAGGCGTCTGTGTATTATACCAGCCTATGTACACTCTTTTATGGTTGACATTTGTTAAAATGTTACATTTATAGATAAAGCTTAATTTGTATTTGCTTTATTTCTATTTCTGTATTAATTGCAATTATTTTAAGTGTTTGTATTTTAGATTTTTATATATATAATTCATTTGCTCTTACTGCAAAGTGTCAAGAGATGGAAAGCTCATACTTGATAATGGAACAATGACTTGGGGATAACACATTGAAACCATCTCAAACATGATTGGTTGAAGGAACAATATCGAGAATAATGAAATCAAATTCAATTTCCGTCCCGAGGGTTGAACATCAAATCGTATTTAGAATCCCTTCGGATGAAAATCTTGAAAGTGTCCTTGTCCTAGGGGCCTTGATCCAATGTCATTTACGAATCCCTTGAATTGTCTATTTTCAATATCGTCCGTAATACTTATTATCTTAATTAACTTATCAGGAGAAAGGCTCATTATTTGTTTTTCTGGCATCATCTTGGCTAATATAGATTCTATCACTCGGATCATAAGATATAGAAAATAAAGAACTAGAAAATACACTTATTTTTTATGATTAGCAAGAACTAGCTTTAGAAAACTTCCATCTCGCCCAAGAATCCTTGTAATGACATATACAAACTACATCGAACCTGGCGCCCCCATCAACATTGAGAGTTGAACAAGCCTTAACAACACTGAGCCATCGTGTGCTATCAATATCCTCAATCTAACCATATCGTCAAAAGTAATAACCATTATTAGTCATTCGGCTACCCAGCCATGACCATTTGGCCCATCTGAGCAAACGGAAAAAAAACACACAAAGGCCCTTTGGTAATATATGCATGGAGGAGTCCCCAACCCGCTGACCACCTAATCAACAGATGCCCATCGTTCATATGAGAGATACCAAGTCATGCGAACGGATGAGATCTTCGTATTATTAAAAATTAAATGTAAAAAGATGCAACGAATTATTGATTCTAACTATAATTTATTGCTTCCTAGTAATTATAAAATAATTTCTATGTATAATGTAAGCGTCAATATCCGTTTTTTGCTGTTGTAGCACATATACCCCTGGGTGTGGTCGTGTTCTGTTGCTGTATGTATGTATTTGCTTTTATCAATGTATAAATGTAATATTATATGTACTATGTAAGACAGCATAATTCTTAACTAATAATATAGTCATTCTTCTTTTTCAACTCTTCTTTTTTTTCATTGACAAAAGGCGGGAAACGAAAGTTAAATATAATAATAATAATATATATGATAAGGAGGACACCAACTATGTATAAGACTCTCAGGGTCGTTCTCATCAACGGGGAATGGTCAAACGAAGAAATGCATTCAATAAGTGATGATGCCCGGCGGGAGATGCCCCTCATCATCTATTTTCATCTCTCTCATTATATAATATACTCCCATTTATGTATATAAGAACTCCTGTTCCTCCCAATGAAACAATAAATAGTGAGGAGAGGGGAGAGGCCTATTAGGATGATTAGAGCAATTATACGAGGGGGAGAGACAGAGAACATAATTATGATATTTGTTGGAAGAAGGTGAGCTAAAATAATATGCAGATTGGCTATAAGTAAGCATAAGGGGAAAAGAAGAGAGAATCATGAAAAACCAGCCGGCATTAAGAAAAAAAAGTATCACTCTCAGCTGTGTGTGGAGAAACATCAATCTCTGAGAAAACAATATGATCCTTAAAAGTACTAATTGTCTCCTCGTCATTGGCCTACATCCATGACGTCATTGGCGCCTCCTTTGATGGACTCCTATTATTCCACCTATTAATATGAATTATATAAAGCATCTAAAAATAATGAGTGCAATAAAGGTGAGTTTTTTCATTAGGCTTGTCGATAAATGGAAAATCCCTGACTATCAACATACATAAATAAATAAAACTGTCTTACTGATCATGAAAAACCAGCCGGCATTAGAAATAAAGTATAACTCTCAGCTGTTGTGGAGAGAACATCAATTCTGAGAAAATAATATGATCCTTAAAAAGTACTAATTGTCTCCTCGTCATTGGCATACATCCATGACGTCATTGGCCACTCCTTTGAATGGACTCCTACTATTCCACCTATTAATATGAATTATATAAGCATCTAAAAATAATGAGTGCAATAAGGAGGGTTTTTTCATTATGCTTGTCGATAAATGGAACATCACTCTGAGGGCTATCAGACATAGAATAAAGATAGAATCGGTGTAACTGATTGAGAAAATGAAGGTTTTGTGAATTTGTGAGAGCTACCGTTTTGTTATCCGTATCTATAAGTTACTAAAGAGAGAGTTATTGAGAATTGTTCTGATATTAAAGAAGGGAAGAAATGGTCAAAAAATTAAGTCATGGAACCCCTGACCTATATAATATATGGATATTTAACAGATATGGAAACATTAATTGGAGTGAAAGAAATGAGTATATCCTCAGTTTTTTTTTTAAATCATTACAAACATTATTTGTTTTTACGTATTAATTGAAGTATAGGGCCAATAGAAATAATAAATAAGATATTTGGGCTTTACATTAATGTTTAAAGGAAACAAATTTCTGGTCGGTATCTTGTATTTATGATCAAAAAAAATAAAACTAACAACGAATGATTAGTAAATTAATCATGTTCAACTGAATAACAAAGATACCCCATAAGACTGATTTGTTTTCATCTATAAATATACATTAGCTAATAATAAAAAATCTTTAAGGTTTAAAAGATTTTAAAAGAAACTTTGTGTGTGTGTGAGTGCGTACCAAAGAGGTGCTAAATTCCTTCCCTTCATGATGAATGAATAAAACATATTTGAAAAAAGAGAGAGGAAAAAGCCATCAAATAGGCGTGAAATATTTTTTAAAGAAAGAACATATTTTTGAAGAACTGTATTTAAGGATGACATCCTGTATGGGCCAATACATTCATCATTGACTTCTTCTTCTACTTTCCCCCTCTTTAGTATATAATTTATTACCCTGAGGGGTCTATTATATATGAATACGTAGACAGAAATGTATATTTTTCTCCTAAAGAGTTGAAAAAAGGTTTTATAGATTTAAAAAATGAAATAATTATAGCTTAAGATACTTTGCATATGCATGGGGCATATATATATATATACATATATGTCTGGAAACGACCCCGATACTATTTTCGCCGTGACCCGGCCGGGCCAGGACTTAAATTTTTAAAGCTGGGACGGGCCCAAAACCGGGCAGGGACTTTAATATATTTTTGTTCCTTAAAAATTGTCGAGAAAAAAAGTGACGACGTTCTTTTAGAACATAATTCATAAAAAATTCGCAAAAAAGTGACGTCATTTTTTTTTGAAAATATATTTTAATATTTTTTTGAAATTTAAAAATTCGTTAAAAAAAACGTCGACACTTTCAGAATGAAGAACGAAAAAAAGTGCCGGCCCGGTGATTTTTAGACACCGGGACGGACGGGACACTAAACAACAGCCAGGACCTGTCCGGGTACCTGGTCGTTTCCTATATATATAATATATATATATTATATTCTCCATGAGATAGTAGTGCAATGATATCTCATCACTCTACATTTCCTGATAAAAATATGAAGTCTCACTCTCTCTTAAGTTCTTTGTGTCGCTATCTTTCCCCCAACAGCTAACCAATACCAAAGTATCAAACTATATTTTACTGGACCCCCAATACCAGATGAATAAAAGTAGAAATAAATATCTTATTAAATAAACGAGCCATAGAGATATGAAACATAGAGAATATTTCCCTTCAATATTAGTAATATTTAGAGAATAGGTCGATGCCGAACGGAGGCTCATAACAGAACATCAAAATAATTTCATTTTAGGATGACCGGGGGATGAGTTTCATCCATAGAGAATATATAAGTCTTTAAGTAACGTATTGTAGCTCTGAATATCGGAGTATTTGTTACCCCTCCATTGTTGAGGAAAAGGCAGCGACAACAAATTACTTAAGTGAATGTGATAATTTTATCTGCATTGAATACGATTTCTCACTTTTTCTTGTTCTTTCTGTGCGGTCTTTGCCTCAACGCAGGAGAGCTAAACAATACCCATATTCAGCACCACCAGATTTGACTTCAACACTCTATAATATGGTTCGATTCCGTATTACTTATCCCGTGATAGATATAGAAGATTTTTAGGACTTCCTTTCTGGACAGCAGACAAACTCACATATTGTTCAGAAACAGCTCTCTACATTTTATTCTATATAGGGATCCATCTGACTCGGTAATGTGACGGAAAAGCGATGATACATATTATTAATATCAATAAACTAATGTAAGAAGAAAGGGATCATGTTGTGCTTGAGAAGTAATAGTCCTATGGAATAGAAAAAATTAGTAAAAATGACCATCAACACTCAGTGACGTCATTGCATGGGAAATACATAGAATAAAAATATATAGAGAGCTTATTCCCATCATCTGTATTTTTGTGTCAATATAACAAAGTAATTGATCTACGTCATCGTCCGCTGATCATAGAGATATAATATATCTCCATGATCAGCTTACGATGACGTAGTATAAATTACTTTGTTTATATTGGAACAACAGAATACAGCTGAACGATATTTCTCTGCTATTGCAGGGAATAAGCTCTCTATATCTTTATATCTCTATGAGGAAAAACCATAATACATGGTATGAATCATAACAAAGGATGACGTCACTGATATTTATTATAAAGTTTTAGTTTTATATATTCTCAAAAAAAAATCCTCACAAAGGCGCACATTTAAATGGATTTTCTTCATCTAAAACTCTCAGTAGATTTTCTTTACTTCTCGGTTTCTAGTAATATAAAAATCTTTGGTGAAGGGTCACTTAGTTTCTTCTTTAAGAAGAGCAAGGATCGCTCTATGTCATCCCGCTAGTGAACGAAGAGTGGTATGCAAATAAAATATAATTTTTCATTTTTATTACTTATTAAAATTCGTCGAACCGACATTTTTAACCTTAAATTAATCTATATGTTACTTCCAAGGCTCTCATATATTTCAGTATTTTATATATATAAATATAGGCTCTATTAATGATCTTCTCAACCCTATAAACATCATTATTGATTGCTTTTTTCCTCCTGACATGGATGCATAGACCAAGATAAAGGGGCAAAAGCAAGGAAATCCATCATTAGGAAAGTCGTTTTACCTTTTAATATTGACTAATGAGACATCAAAAGAAGAAAGAGGAAATTATATTCTTAATATTTTTATTTTCATGACTCATGAAAAAGAAAAATCTAATCAAAAAGAGAGTTTCTTTTTTGAATATGCAAAAAAAATATATATATATATCCACGAGCTTGGTCGTTCTTCATATAGTAACTTAAAATGATTGTATTGGAGAATTTGTCTATTTTTACAGAGAGTTTATAACAGTTTTTTGAAAGGTAGTTCATCAGACTTATTGTCTTAATAATTGTTATTTCCGAGATAAAAATTCTAATGTATTTATTATAAACTTAATTTAATAGTAATAATAAAATGAAGAGACGAAGTTTTAGAGGAATATGTAAAATTGTATGGCTTATCCTACATTTCTATATAGAATAAATATGCCCAAGAATATCGGCAAGAAGGTAACTGGATTATTTTTAATAAAAAAGTGAAACAAGACACGTATTCATGATGAGTCCAATCGAATGGACATTAATTCCATAATGATCATTTCATAAAACCAGGATAAAAGTCAGTACTATGAACGGGCAATTTGCAGACGGAGCTGCTGATTAGTTGTAGGGCATATCAATAATTGTATTATATATATTTATTAATATATATTGTATGTATATATAGGTTAGAGCTTCAGGTGAGCTAATTGAAAACAAGTAATTTAGCATTCACCGTCTTGTGCACAAGGACCTTAAAGTTTATTTTGTTATATGTTATTATAAGAAGAATTGTTCATATCTATAACTAAATTTAATAATCGAAAATAGAACTCTTATATAAAAAAGAAAATGTTGGACACAGTAAATCCCCCAACAAAGAACACATCATATTTCAAGACATAATCTCAGGGATATGGGACCCTATATTAACTCCGAGGGAACAGTATTTGAAGTATAGAATCTCCTCTGGGGTATATTTACGGGTGGTCTGCTTCAAATGAGGGGGCGATTTGTTCTTTGTGTGAAAGCCGCCAAAACCGTTGCTCATCAGTTCCGAGATTGAACGGATCTCGTCCCTACTATGAAAATATAAAAGGTCTAAAGTACAAAATAGGCAGGGATCTGAGCCCAAACGAGGTCCTATATGGTTTTCTAACTAAGGACCCTAAACTGAGACTGGCATCGAAAGTCATCCATATTTATGTACAATATTTTATTACAATACACACAATATTTCCATAAGACCGTCAATATCATTTTGATCATTATGAAAATTTTCACAAAACGTGCATCATAATCAGACAATTATTTGCCTTAATATAACAAATTGCTAAGATATTTTTAGGGCAACATTTTAGCAAAAAACTAAAAATGCCCATTTCGGCCATAGAGGCCTTCTAACGGGCCAAAAACCATAGAAATATTTATTTGCTTGATTGCTCCAACATTTTTATTGAATGAGGAAATCAAGCAATCCTTAGAAGAAGAAAAAAATTCGATATCACTAAAACTCAGACAGCACGAGCCACTTCAAAAACGTCATTTTGACCCAAAAACGGCTTTTTGAAACTTTGAGTAGCTTGTGCAGTCACAGAAAATGGCCTTTGAGACTGAAACTTTCTCAATCTCATTTCTTCATCACTACGAGCAAAGAAAAACGCTTGGAGCAAAAATTGGAGCGATTGACCCAAAAACGGGACAGGCTAATGTATATATATATATATATATTATAATATATTTTATATATATATATATATTACTTCACGTTAAATACTTATTTGAATATCAAATATTTGATTCATTCAGATCGTTTTAAAATAAAAATTGGATTGTCTTATTGTACAAAACAAGTGTAAAATATCACTTGAAGGTTATATATGCAATTGTTGCAAAAAAACACCCTAAGATATATCTTACTTCATTCCAAATTATAATTGTATCTTTTAATTTCCTATCCAACCCCCCTCCTCAAATTATGAGATGCACGAACTCTAAGTAAAGTGAAGAAAAAAAAGAAATAATAATATTTTTCCAAAGAAAATGCTTATGGCCCACTACAACACACGGCTTGCACACAAACCAAAAAAATCTTCTATTTTAATTTTATGGTTTATTAAGATTACCTTAAAAGTCTTATTGGAACCATTATTTTGTGCCTGTAGTCTAAATATTATATGCATATAAATTATTATGAAAATAAAGATTCGTTTACGAATCATTACCATCCATTTAGAGCTTATGCTTTTTTTTGAATTTTTTTATAATTAATGTTGTTTATTTATGTTTTATGTAAAAAGCACAATTTTCCTATTTTACTATTTTTTAAGTATGTTACTTTTTGTCACTTAAATAATTAAGGCTTGCTGATGAGGGGAAAAAATCATTACATCCATTTAGAGCTTATGCTTTTTTTGAATAACTACATAGGAATATAATGAAGGTTGTTCTCACTAACTCACCAATAAATAAGATTTATACAGTTGGTAACTATTTTTAATGGTAACTTAATTTATCTTTCAAAATCTACATGATATAGTTATGTGGGTATATATTTCTAATCTAACCTCATTACTTCGTCCTGTCCAAGAAATTTCCTTGAATACGATCCCATCGACTACAGGGAGTTAGATCTGGATGTCATAAATACATCCTGAAATATTGAAAGAAGATTTTATGGATGAAAGAAATGTGATTTTTATACTTTTATTGTTATCGTTTTCATCGAACTTTATTATTCTAAAAACCCTTAGATATATATTTTTACACAATGCCGTGTTTATTTTTGAAGAGTACGTGTGCTAATTTGAATCCAAAAATAAAGCATTATTTTGTAAGATTAACTCTATCTGACCAGTTATACATATATAATTATTGATATGGATACTTGATATCAAATAAACATATGCCCGCTTCTCTATAATTGTCATTTCAAGTTATAATGCGTTGAAGTAAAAAACTTTGTTTTAATAATTTTGTACTAAATTTATACATAATACAAAAAGGAGAACTTCAGTTCCTTCGATGTATATTTATCTATATTTTTCTATCTCTCCCTCCCCTCTCTCTCTCTTAATATATATATATATATATATATATATATATATATATATATATATATATATATATATATATATATGTATATATATATATATATATATATATATATATATATATATATATATATATATATATATATATATATATATATATATATATCTATATATATGCCATATATATATATGTGTGTATAGGCGTTTACAATAATTCTAAATATATTCGATACGCTATATAAAAACTTTTTACTAACAAAGATATTCAGTACCGTATGCATTTGTTAAATAATTAAAATGTATCGTAGATTAAAAGTAACAACCATTTGAATCTAAACTTATGGTGTGCAATAAATAAAGAACCTACTCCAGAATTTTTGGAAATTCATCAAATTCATAAAAACACTTCTAAATTAGAAAAATATAACATTCCGGGTTATTCTTGAGTTACTATCTCATAACTTATCTGGTATTAGCCCTAGAGGTCTACAAACCAAACAGGTATTTGAATTATAATTAGTGTCTTATGCTTTTGATGATTTGGAAAATAGTTATAAAAATGCCTTTTATTCTTTAGTGGCGACGATTCGCCCTTGACATTGGATTAAATGCATTTTATATATAATTATCTACAATTTGCACAACATTTCGGTAGCTATGGTTTTTGAGAACTCTTTATAGCATAGAATATTCACACTGATATGCTAATTTACATTGTATCACCTAACAACCTTCTAAGAATGTATATATTTGTAAGTTATTATCTACTTTACCACTACTTTTATGTCCTAAATTATAAATTATGACTATTGGAACTACAGTGTTGCCAAAAGTATTTATAGCCGATGTTTTCTTTGCAATGTGAAATAGTTAAGAAAGTATAATCCAGTGTTTACAAATTATTTGTTCCTTTTCAAAAATGTCAATTGTTTGCAAAATGAAATAGAATAAAATAATGATGTTTGAAAACAAATATAAAATTTGAAAGTGCTGAAAAGTCTGGTAAGTTTTGACGTATTTTTATTTATTTAATAGTTTTTTGTTTTTTTAAATAGCACTTTATGCTTTAATAACTATAATAAAAGGGAATGGAAAGGGCATAAGGATTTTTATATCCTAATTTCACACAAAAATAGAATGAATTTACATTTTTCAGACCTTACATATCACATTCCATGTTTTAAGTTAATTCAAATAAAACCACTTAAACAGAGAAAATGTCATTAGGTATATAAACTTGAACTATTTCTTTTTTGTATTGTATGTTTATATAATATAGCGTAAATTTCCTTTCATACATACATTGAATCATATTAATTATTATATTTTTGTAGGTAAAAAAACATTTAAAGGCATTGTTGATGATAAGAAATTTAAAAAATGAATTTTAATCTAATCCTATTATGATAGGCACATAAAAATGACCATAGAATATGACGTAGACCCTTCAAATAACTTTACCTAGACTTCCAAACCTTCTGTACAAGATCCACTATTCTTAGAGGAAATAATTCAATCAAAATATCCTTATTACAATATTTTTATATCAATGTATAAATAATATTTATTTGCCATTATAAATTGTTAATGATCCCAGACATTTATCTCATTTGAAATATTCATCTTGTTGCATCATGATGTTATTTACAAGAAAAAAACCTCATAAATCCTTATTATAAAGAGTTTCAAAGAAATATATATATATATCATGGAAGAAAGGATTGCTTGGCACATCCTTAAATACTAATTAAGAAATTTATAAGGCTTTTAATTTTATACATGTCTATTATCTATCATTTATTATACTATCAATCCTTGGCAGACATCCAAACATCCTCAAGATTCTTTATGAGCCTTTGCTACAATGCTGTATGATAGGTATACCTACAAGATTTTGTTGTCTATTAATGTTGAAAAGTACGACGCAGAGTCCCATTAATTCCTACCTTTTAGGAGCGTAAATTTGAATGAAAGGCTTGGAGTTCCTCTTCTGAAAAGGATTTTTTAATCATTGGCATTACAGATTGTTCTTTCTATTATTTTGATACCCTTTTTGTCTATTGTGTTCATTGCAATTGCAGTATCCGTTTGAATAAGCAGTATGTTTAGTTCATCAAATCCAGGAACTTTCCATTGAGGTTGATAAGCATTGACCTTCTCCTTAATTTAAGATTAATATTCAAATATAAGGCAGAAAATGGCGGAAACAAGCTCTTGGAATCCACCAGGCAAAATAATAAAAGGTTCTATATTATTGTTTTAACGAATAGATTATTTTATTCAGCGCATTCTTTTTCTTTCAAATTGCAATGTATTCCCTACATTTACATACAATATGCGTAATTGAAATACATTTAGTTGTAATATAAACATTGCATTTATTCATTATTTTCTATTTGGTATCTACAAATATAGAAAAAGATTGAGTTAATCCAAAAGGTATCATGGTCCACCAAAAATACCTTCCCATGTCTCCTCATCAACTGCCAGCACATTTTTCAAATAATAATAATATTTATATTAGAATTGTAAACACACAAAGCATAATATGTACACCTCTATAATAATAATAATATATCAAATCCACAAATGTAATTATGGGCAATGTATATTTAAGGTCAAGAGATCCTTAAGACTCTGGGTTGGAAATATGGTTTAGGATTTCCTAGTCATAGAAAGGGGTTTGATGGGCTTCTATAATTGAGAATGAGTATGCGGTGGGTCCTTGGAGGAGGATAAGGTCATTCATGTTCTTGGGTGGAGTCGGGTGCCATATGACTTTATTTAGTCTAAATGCCTTGAGTCTCGTGGAGAAGGGATGAATCAAACCTGTTTGATGGACTATTTTTATGTAATTAATGTTTTGTCATATCGAAGCTCAAGGATTATGTATATATATATATATATATATATATTTGCATCACTGCATCACAACGGCCTGCATTCCGAATATATATATATATATCAGGAAACGACCGGGTACCCGGCCGGGTCCCAGCTGTTTTTGAGCGTACCGGTTTTTTAATGCACCGGGCCGGGACATCAATATTTTTTCAATATTTCGTTTAACTTTAAAAAAAATTAAATATCATCACTTCAGAAACTTTTTAGAGATTCTTTTCTAAAAAAACATCGTCACTTTTTTTGGAGTTTCTTTTCAAAAAAACTTGGAGATTCTTTTCTAAAAAAAACGTCGTCACTTTTTTTTGGAAACTCTTGACTTTAGAATGTCGGAGGAACGAAAATATATATTATGTCCGGCCCGTTTTGGCCCGGCCCGGGTCCCGGTGGTTTTCTGATATGTATAATAATATATATATCAATTAGACTTAATTTTTGAAAAAGTAATGAAAAATAAAATCACAATATTACACCAATAGTAAACGTTAAAAACTTATTGTATACATATAAGACAATCCAAAAATAGTTTTTTTGTTAATTATTTCAATCAATGTCGTACCATTAACTAAGAATGACTTTCATATGGAATAATTATATAACTTCAAAAATTAATATAAATCAAAATAAATTCAAATTTTTTATTCTTGACTTATTTTAATAAGTTTATTAACGCCCTCTACATAAATTAATAACATACTTATCTTTTGCAATTGTTGAAGGGGAACTGAGCTAGATGTTAAGCTTCTATGGTTTTGCATGTATGATTAGAACTTTTAAATGTATATTCTATATATTATTGGACCTTATATTATGGAAGTAAATCCCCAAGGTAAAGTAACATACAATTAAAATAAAAGATATATATAACTTTTCGTTAATAATGTACAAATGTTTTTTAATATGTCTGTAAGATATGAATAAAAGGAAATATTCTAAACATCTTAATCAACACTTCAAAGTAATTCATCTCATCTACGATTGTCCACGGACACGGATTGGAATGGACGAACTTATATTGGAAACCAGAGAGAGGAAGAAGACGCTGGAGGAATTTCTTTTAAATAGTTACAATTATTTGTCCAAATTTAATTTGTTTAAAAATAGAATTAGTAGTTCCTAGACGGTTCACGACCGGCTGATACCGGATTAAGTTCCGGTGTGGTGGGGCTGATCTAGGAGCTAAACAAACAAACATCTTCAAAGTAACAGCAGTTAGTATTGAGTCCTCATATTGAAATAACATAAAGTAATCATTTTAAATAATCAGTTTCCTATTCTTTTGTGGACCTTCGGATATATTTCATTTTTGGATTTATCAAAAATACTATTACTCCAGTTACGTGGAACAAAATCTTACTTATTAAAAATGCAAGCATATATCTATGAATTTTACAAAGAATATGTACTGTTTGCAACACATCTATTTAGAATACATTCTCATTGCCGTATTTTTTCAAGTATTGTGCTTTTGGACAAATACAAAATGACTTTTACAAACATTAGTCAAATTTGTAAAGTCAAACTATTAACTTCATAGTGATATTCTATATGTTGATATAGCACAATACCTGCGATCAGACACATCAGCTCAATCAATGTAATAAACAAAGCATTCAGCAAGGGTCTATTAACTATTAAAGCTAAAGGAATATTGTATAACAATAATTTGTTACATAATTTGAAACCAAATATTTAGTATATTTTTTTATTTATAATATAAATTACCAATGGGTACAGCTTTTTAAAATGGACCTTTGCTTTAGTTCTTGATGACCATTATGATAGTTTTCTGCTTATTTATAGAAAGAGGAACAGGGGACACATTTCATTTCCTTAGAGAAGACAAATGGAGGAATGAAATGATCTTAAATTGATTAAACAAATTGATGGCCATTTCGCATCCCCTCTTTGTTTCATATATATTCTAAAAGCCCTGGCTTTCCAATGGATATATACTGTTGATTTATCAGGGGGTTAATTTAATTCTTTCTATTGGATATATAAGTTAAAAAGAATGGGATGATTTCTTTATTTTTATTCTTCTTTGATTTCAATTGAATTATAAGGAAGAAAAAAAGGTTTATGTAGATTGGAATTCCACGTAAATACTACATGCTACTATGTATACAGCATGATTTCCCTAATAGAAAATGGACAAGGTTGCAGTGGGAGAAGTTTTATTTAGCTTGATTTATCCATCAGCTTAATAGAAGCTAGCTATGGTTTTTTTCTTTCTTTCATGAATAAGTAATGGCCTAGCTTCTGTGTGCTTGAACATTTTTTATGACTTGTTCGAAGGCATCAGGCAGGAGGAGGAGGAGGAGGAAGGGTAGGTTGGAAAATAACTTTTTGGGATGGATGGACAGGATTTTTTTCTTCAAATGAACGTACATGTTTTGTTATCTTTTTTGTGTGCTCTCCATGACTCTTTAAGTCATACAATATTCATGCCCCTGTCTTTTTTAACTGAAATGGCGTGGGAGGGGCGGGGAGAAAGTAGTGATTAGCTCTGTGGAGTTTTAATGATTGTGGACCAAACATAGCCCAACAAATAGATATCCAAAAGTTGAAGATGGTTAACCTATTTTAAGAGGCTGGAACACAAAAATAAATTTGTAAAAAAACTTTACTCATCTAAACGTTTGTGATAATATAGACTTCAGTTCGAACGTAATTAGAACTACAATTCTTTTTGGAGCGTTCAGAAGAAGAATGAAGAAGATCTCTCTTCATCAAAAGGCTGTTGAATTTGCACTGCTCAACATGAAATCATTGATTGCGAAGAGACTGATAAATAACTCTTATATGCGAATCGAAGACCTTTTAGCAATTGGAGCAGCGGCTCGTTATTCAGCCCTCTCAATAAAAATTCCCAATTCGTCTGCGACGTCATGGACATGGGCTGGAGATTTGATAAAGTTTGTTCCTTCAAATTCTCTCGAATACCTCAAACTCATCAAATCGACAATTAGACGACATCAACGTTGTATATTAATTTTTTTTAATTATTTAGATTATGGTTTATCTTTAGACAGTAATTTTGAATTATAATGTTCATTTATGTTTTGTTTGGAACGTGACTATCTTCAAATTGTGTTTTATAATCTTCTACTTGCTAGTGTATTATTATTATTTTACACTGTATGGATTTGTAGCTAAAAAATATTATCCAAAAAAATGGTACCAGCAAAAACTCGAGCTCTGGACATAATTTAATTCAGAATTGGTAGTTATCTGGCAAAAGAGATGAAATTATTAACAATGAAGACATCAAAGCAATTATAATTTTACGGCAGTACGATACAACGCTTTCTCAATTAGGATTCAGAGTACTGACAATATTCCTTGGAAGAGTATGTGTGAGATTTGGTGCGTTTTTTACCCCTCCAGTTGCTATGGGTTTCTAAAATTTCTTCATCGAATTTTACGAACTTATTAAAAATGTATCAAGACATCAATGTGAATGATTTACTTATAAAACATTATCATCGTCTATTATTAGCTGAATTGTTGGTTTTTTGAAATTACTATAACTATTTGTTTCGAACATATTTGTGGAAATTAGTGTGTTTTAGAGATGTTTAGTTATATAATGGTAAACGTATGCATGACTTTAGATTAGAGATTTAATATAAAACTATAATGTTTATTTATGTATTGCTATATGTAATATCCCTAATTCAATAAAGTCTTAAAGAAGGGAATAATATAGACTAACATTGTACTATGAACCAAATAATTGATTCAAAATTATATGAAAATATGCTTTTATCTTATATTTTTAGTGTGTAAGGATGCCGCTAGAGGGCGATATAAAAATATAATCGGTAAAACTAATTACTCCCGTCTCTAATGACGAATAAACAAAAAATATATAGGGCTTCATGATATTCGTGCATGTTTCATGAAAATATGAAAGAAAAGGAAATCGTCAAATGATGTAAGCATAATAAAATATTTATGAGCTTTATTTGAGACTAAAGAAACACATGAAATACGGTGTGGACGATAAAAAATAATGATTTATATGAAAATGATGAAACAGACTATTTATAAACAAGACTTAGTTGAATTGAAATAGCTTCATGATTTATATCGTACTCAATGACATTAAAATCTGATATATTTCATTACCATCTACTATCATTTGACTTGCATTCCAATCTTACAATAGGAAGCTTGGTTCGAACCTTGATTAGACGAAAATAATTAATATTAATGAATAAGGATAAAACTATGGGACATTTTTTTCCAAACGTATTTGCTCCAAAGAATAGTAGCGATTGTTAAATAACAGTTCCTACTATTAAATAAGATTTAATACGATATAAATGCCACATTTTTTTATAACGTGATTGCTTTAAAAGAATAGTAGTGTAAGTTCATATAGGGCAGTTGGTACTATTGAAGGGGGCTTCACTTCACTCGTTGCTGTTGAGATATGAACATCACCTCGGAGATGAAGATTGTTAGAACCACAAAGTGGTTTTTTTTCATAGTCCTCCGTCCATGGTATTTACAAATTAGTTAAATAAATTGTTTAGGACATCCTATTAACATGAAATTAATAAACCAAACCGCTCATACTCATGAAAATAATGAATGTTTTTTTCTTAAACTATATCTCAATTGTCAACTGAAAAAATCATGTTTAATGGTGAATTTGCAAGACCTTTTATGATGCCTTTCGTATCAAGGACTAGAGATGTAATATAGATGCATAAAATGAATATTATTTTGGGCGTGCTGTTGTGTGACAATTGAAATCCTCTCTTAAGAAAACCCCCTCTTTCAGTTTTTATGTAAATATAAATTGAATTTCCTACTGGGACTCTACATACTTCCCCATAGTATGCAAGACTGTATGATATGCCTTATTAAAACTGACGTTCCTGTCAATCAATATTAAAGCTTCTCTTATGCATTCACGCCATATTCAAACATAATATGTAGAGACTGAGAACGGAGAAATGGGGGACTCATAGCTCATAGCACAGAGAGGCATTATTTCTTTAAGGCATGGACAAGGATAGGAAAGAGGTATATAGATAATTTATAAATTAATGTTTGAATTCGGAAATAAAAAGAAATACACTCATGTTCCATATGATTAACACGGTACAAATTATAAATATCTTTATATAAAAATTATATATTTATCTATACATGTTAAAGCGTGTGTCACCCTCCATGCTAAAGAAAACAGCGAAAGCTCCTCACCCTGAACAACAATGAATAACAATCCTGATGTCCTCATAGTTTACTTGTTAACCCCCTTTGATGTGTACGTGTCCCTTCCTTGTAATAACGCAAGAAGCAAGCATTTATATATATTTGTTGTCATCGTATTAAAAGAACGATTAACGTAACTAATTCTATTATTATAAGGTTTTATTGTTGTGTCTATGATGCACATATGTATGTAGATACTACAACATGGTGACAGAGAGAGCTCTTTGACACAGAGCAACAAAGCAATAAATCAATGGAGGTTATGTGAGCGGATTTGAGTGGAAAGAATGGTTGTTTTGATAGATTTCAAATGGTTTAAGTCCTCTCTCTCTCTCTCTCAGTCAATGGACATTTTGTTCATTGAAGTTTTTTATGTATGTTTTTGAAGGATAAAGAACAGGATGAGGGTAGGAAAGGACATCTCTCTCTCTCTCTCTCGTAGCTTCTTTTTTATTGTGAACAAGTTTCTTTCTTATTGAACATTGGGGACGTCTATGAATTATTATTATTTCTATTGTTAGCATAAAGATGTTTCAGGAGCATCTGCTAAAGGGGGGGGGGGGGGGGGTGTTGATGGATTTGAGGATCACACTCTTCTTTATTTTGGGTATCAATGGACTCCATTTTTAACTCAAAATAATAATATTATTTGGCTATAAGAAAGGAGTGACTAATAATATTTTATGTTTTTATGAAGAAAAAAAAGTGCATTGTGGCTGGCATTGGTGTGGACACATCAATGCATCTGCATGCAGAAGACAAAAAACAGTAGTTGCATTTAATAGTTCAGATATTTAACTATGATCCAGCTTCGTTTTTTATTTATTCCACAGTTGATAAAAATATATACAAGCACAAAAAAAGAGAATGTACATAAAATGATGTTAATACATAAAAACATTATTAAACATTTTATCTTTAAATTTTAACATCAAATATGAACAAACACTAAAATACAAAGGATGATTCTTGGACTTATGGAGCCCAAGAAATCCGATATTTCCCTTCCTGTTCTCCTCTCTACAAGGACATCATCAAAAACTTTAAAAAAATTCAAGGATTTTAAATAATTAATGTTTTAATACGTTTATTGGAATTTTTATAATGTTTTGTCAGTTTTAATTACAGTTTTTTTTAAATAATTGTGTGTTCATTTGTGATGCTTAAATTTTAAACTAAAATGTTTATTCATGATTTAATTCGCATTAGCATCACTTTATATATATATATTCTTTTGTTTTATATATATTTATATGAACTGTGTCAATAAAAAAAATAAAAATACAATTAGAATAAAATAACTCGACAAAATAAAACAAAACATATATAAAACGATAAACATTTATATCTTAAATCCTTGAAATGGCGTAAAAGTTTTTTAATAATTTTTCCATAAGGGAGGGAACATGAGGGGAAGGAACGAATAACACATCAGCTGCCCAACTCCACTTTCCATCGGTTGCAGAGGGGATCTTGAGGTCCAACGCCGCGTATTTTGCCGCCGATGCTAGAAAATTATATTTATTATTAGTGTAATAGGTCCTCGACAAAGAAATTCTATCCTGCTGTGAATTATATTTATTGTATTGCCTATATTAATGTAATTTATAGTTGCTAAAGATATCAGATAGGTGGGTTTTTACAATTTCGTCCCCACATTATTGTTGCTTTTACCCTTAAGTACATTTTATACCCTTACATATCATTTTATTTGGTCAGCATCAATCAAATAAAGTGTAAAATAATAATTGAATCAAGACTAATAATTAATATAGAAAAATAAAATTATTTTGGTTCAACACTTAAACCATATATGTCGTGAGTAGCCATTTTTTGCCTTCTTCAACAGAAAAATGTCATGAGAATGAAGCAGTGAGGCTTTTTATACATTTTTTTTTCAATTAGCCCCTTAGGCTTTGATGTTAGTATATATTTAATTAGATTTTAGTTTTATGCAAGCTGAAAAATAAATATCATCTTATTAGGTGTTTGTCTCTCGCTTACACAAAAGAGTGAGCTGTCTCATAAATTTAGTTGGTAAATTCTGTTATATAATAATAATTATTACTTTTCCCGGAGAAAGGGGCAGGATAGATCCTGCGTCTGTTGCCTCGTAGATGAGTGAATTATGAGAGGAGAGGAGAACCCCCTCCCCCCTTTCCTGCACGCTTGAAGAGACCCATAAAAATTCTTTGGAGATAGATGGCTATTGATTAATTGATGTGATGTCAA
This sequence comes from Caligus rogercresseyi, assembly GCA_013387185.1. Classification (NCBI taxonomy): domain Eukaryota; kingdom Metazoa; phylum Arthropoda; class Copepoda; order Siphonostomatoida; family Caligidae; genus Caligus; species Caligus rogercresseyi. The sequence goes on from CP045901.1 coordinate 18,585,063, forward strand.
TATAAGGGGATATATATGGATGCTGACAAACGGCAAACTGCTATTAAAACTCTAAGCACTCTTTTCCCACTACCTGTCCTTTACATTTTGGCAAGGAACTATATATTAAAGTCATATTTAAATGGATTAAAGTAAGCAATATATAGTGATTAAAGAAGAATGGGAAATATCCAGGTATGTCGCTATAATTCAAATAATCCTATTGTCTTAAAATTATAATAAAGCATTGCAGGATATTTTTTTTACTTTTCTTCATTTCTAAGTTCGCCAGAATTTATATATATATATATTGTACCCAGGGTACAACAAAAAAAAATTCACTTATTATTATAGTAACATTATATTAAATATTTTTGAAGAACTAAAACAAAAAAACATATTTTTAACGTCCTCAATAAAAGGTTCAAAGTTTTCTGGTAAGGGGGTTCTCGAACATCTAAATTTATAGAGAATTACTTGAATCAATATAATTGATCTGTTCATGATTGGGACCAATATGAAAATACTTTATGACTTCGTCTTCCCCATCCCGAGGAGGCCCATGAGGTCCACCACTACAGTAGCGTATCCACTCGGAAGAGAGACGGCTACCTTTGCATGTCATGCAATATCGGTGTGGAACATGTATAAGGCTTTGAGGTCGGCCACGACCCTTCACGCTGCCAGGACCGCAGCTAGGGCCATTGGACGCAGCGTGCCCAGATCATCCATGCTATATTTTATTTATTTGTTCTTAGTTTTTTCTTTTAAACATATTTTTACTGTTTTTATTTATATATTTATTTTAGACTAGTTACAAATGTAACTAATATGCCCTATGGCAAAATATACTCGATTACACACACTCCAATTCCTTTGACGATAGAATTAAAATGTACTCCTACTTTTTCCCAAATTTTCAATATATGCGGACACTCAACTAAAAGTGCATTAGCATTTTCTTCATTTCTAAGTTCGCCAGAATATTTATTGCTTAGGTATACTGAATCGACATGAAAAACGTTTTGCAAGAAGTGTCTACACATACTATTGTTGTTTTAACGTCCGGTATTGGACCCAAGCAACGCAAGTATTTTACCTATATAAAACTTGACATCAAGAGTGTGGAGAGAAAAATAAGTTTGATGCATTGAGTTTATTATTCTTTAATTTAAAAAAGTTGTCGAAAGAGATTCTTCTTTTTCTCTCCTAATTAACACTAGAAGCGCGGGAGTTTTTGAATGACGTAGAAGGGCGGCTGACGTTAATTGACGTAAGTTATTTATAAATTAATATAAGTATCAATAAAAATTTGTATCAATTTCGGAATCTTGCTAAGATTGATAGTATGCTAATTTCAAAAGACATATATATATAGAACCTATCAAAAAATCATATTTACACCACCATTAGAGGACGTAATAGACCCGTGAAGTCATGATGCAAATTATTATTATATTTTACCTTCCGCATTGCTATTGTGTTGGTTTTACCATGTTCCGCCATTGGGATGGAAGTCTCCACACAATGGGTAACCCTCCCAATAAGACACCTTTGTTTAGTATGTATCCCCCTCCCGTAAGTCCGCTCCTCTGATGATGTCACGAAATTGTTCATAAAATATGTCACTCATTTAAACACCATTGATTTTAAATTAAAGAAATAATTTTTTTTAGGCATATCTTTCAAAAAACATCGATAACAATTGAATATACAACGATGTTAACATGGTTCTAAAGCCGTGTCTCACAAGATATGTAAAGTTGCGGTACATCTATTAAATGTTCATTTGCCCGTGTCTACTACATACATCCTATTTAGCATGTATGGTTCTTTTTGCATGATTTGACGAGCCTCAAAATGTCAGCTCTAATGAGTCTATATCATTGTTTTCGATTTACAAAGCAAGTCAAAACCGTTTTTCCATTGATAGTTTTAGGTCTGATTCGTTGTGAGTTCATACGATTGTCTCAAAGGTAGTCCATTTACCAAAGTCTCTGTGAAATACTATTGAAATAAGTATATAACCAATTGCAGAGTCTTGTATGACTTTATTGAATTAAGTGTTTCAGGCGTTGATAAAAATCGGGGACACTATCTTTCAAATAATACACTTCTAAATGGAGAGGTTGACCTTTTTTAGAGACCATTTCATTTTTCATGATTTTTCGTTTTACAAACGAGGTAAAAAAATAGTATTTATAATTAAATATTAAAAGAAGGAACAAAGCAACATTTACTTGGGTATAAAAAACGAATAAACATAATCAAAATCCTTTCCGTTAGATGGATTATGTTTTGTTTAATAATAAACTTTAACACAATAATGATGGTCTAGACTCCTTAGAGATATCTCAGTGCCCCAAGATGGTGAATGAATGTTATAAATAGTGGACTTTTACATTGATTAATCAAGTTTGCTCTCAGCAAGAATAAAAATAATAAAATCAATTAACAATATTTATTTGTATATTTTGAATCCGATCATAAAGAACGCAAACATATTAGACCCATGATTTTCCGTGTTGGCATATGTGCTGTGTACCGGGAGTGCCTGTGCCCCCTAATAAGGGACTAATATAAAAGTAGCAAGCCAGCAAATACCCTGCCATAAACTCTAATCAAGACAATTATTACCCTCAAGCTAGAAAGAAAGGCCTTGAAGACGTTTTATTATTTTGTCTTGAATAAATGCTAGTAGGTAGTTGAAATTAATCAGGCATTCAAAAAGGACAGAAAAAAAGTAAAAGGGCGGTGGTCAACTTTATTTTACCATAACGCATGGACAAAATATGGAATGAAGGGCTTACAAAGGACAATCAATCAGTGGAAGAAGTCAAGAATTGGCAGTCATGACTTGTCATGGAGTATTAAATTTATATTTCCTTTTTCCAATTTGAAATAAGTCATGTAATGAATAAAATAACTTATAAAAAATTTACTCATGACTCCTTTAAAACATACTCTTTTTAATAAATATTCATTTCAAGACACAATGAGCTGCTGCAACTCTTATTTTCTTTCACTCCGTCAATTACAACTCAGCAGTTTTACTCATTCCTTTTACTATTTGATACATTTATTGAATCATTCATACAAATGAAAAAGTGTTGAATGACTGTAAGTGAAAGCCTTTACGTATATTTAATCTGTGTCAAGTATATGTATATCTGAAGTGTTTTTGTACTCATTTATTGATATAATAGGATGATTTCCATATGTTTAGGGAGGAGAACGGATATAAAATCAATTAGATTGAAGGCTAACATGTTCAGATTGGCAATCAATTGAGTCCAAGGCTAATATTATTATACATAATATTGAAATGTGAATTTTCATGTTGTACAAAGTTTATATATTATTACAAAGCATACGACTTCGAAGCTTATATGTATATATATATATATATATATATATAATTAAATATATATTATATATATTATATATATAATATCTAATATATATAGTATCAGACTTGTTGATTTATCGTTCATTTGTAATCGTTCGTCGTTCGCGAACATAAACGACGAACGACAACAAAAAATTCCTAAAGTTCGTCGTTCATTTTTGGGCGAAAACAGACAAAGATTGTTCTTTTCATGGGAAAAATTCCTTTCTTTCTAAAAAAACGCCATCATTTTTTTTTTCAGCATGGCGAGAAAAAATTTCCTTAAAAAAATAAACGCCGTTAATTTTTTCAGAATGACGAACGACAAACGAACGATGAACGAATCAATTTAAAATTTACGATGAACGACGAACAACGAACGATAGCTTTGTTGAAGACACACGAACGACAATTCTGATATTATATATATATATATATATATATATAATGTGATATATAATCATAAAAGTAGTTTATTTTTCTAAGTTTATATATAATTTGTTCTTTGAATACAAACGAAATTTGATAATAAAATATGTTGTTTGAATATTATAGTTAAGCTTTTCGTTTGAATTTACAGTTTGATATTTGATTCCCCCGTCAAATGAGTCTGTTTTGATGTCCTTGTGTAGTTCGCTAACAAATCTGACATTGATTTACACGACTGAAGTCATTTTTTTAAATGCATCAATATAATAAATATGTTGATAAAAAATAACACATTCATCATGGTATAATGTACCTTGTGCGATCATGTTCAAATATATTTCAACTGTTTATACAGTGAACCCTTTGTTGCGTTGTATTGGTTGTATTGATTTGAAGGGCTAAAACACACAGTTTATTATGCAGATCTGAGCGCCAGGGACAACTGAATCTTTGCATAACTCTAAAATAAGCTCCATGACAGATGATTTCGTTCAAAGGAATATGTTTTATAGCCTCGATAAATCATTGAGCTTATGAGCTAAACAAATTATTTTTTTGTTAAGGCCCGGAATTTATTCATAACAACATTCATATATACATACAAATATACAGCCAGACATACATGCACCAATCAATACACCCCCTAAAAAAGAATTTTGAACAAAGGGTACTACACTATTGCGTCCATGGCTATTTTGTATAGGAATAATGATAATGAGTAACCAAAATAATTGGTAAAAAATAATAATATTTTGTATTCCTTCATTGTGGTGATAGACAGGCAACAAGGAACAAATTATATGAAATCACACACGAGCCTATGACCCCCACAAATCACTGTGTTTTTAAGGGAGTGCTAAGGTAATTTTCATTAATATAATAATAATAATTGTATACATATGTTGTTGTATTCTGCCTGACTGTGTTGGGTATGAAAGGGATACGATAAAGCTGGTGCTCTAAGGAGGTGATGATAGCGACGGCATTGCAAATTTGTATGCTATAAATACATTCTACATCTACATACAATAGGTAGATGTAAAGCCTTGCATTTTAAACAATAGCCATGGACGAAAGGATATAGAAGATGAAGGGAGTGGGGATTTAGACATGGGAGCAAGATGAATGCAGACCTGGGTGTCTACTCTTTCATATATATAGTCTGATATTGATATTGATATAAATAGTGCTTAAGAACATGATTTTTAAATTAGTAAAACAAAAGAAACTTAGGAGCTTTTTTTGCATAGCTTCTCAAATGGACTCACTACCTTACAAATGCTTATGTATGTTCATTAAAAAATAGTTTTACAGATCGTATCACTTAGATAGGCTCACTACTGGCTAATACTGGACTATGTGCAGTTAGAGTGGATTGTATCTGAGAAATAAACAAACAAACAAAGAACATATTACGATGTTTCTTTTGGTTGGTTTTTATTTAATCTCGACGCACTTTTGGATAAACCATTAAAAATATTTTAAACATTTGGTTTCTATATACATTTTAGAAAACGATAGTATCGTGCAACAATATAATACCTCATCAAATTATGAAAAAGTATCATTTTGACTTTTCAACGAAAAAAAATTGAATTATTAAAAAATTACAAACCAAGCAATAAATAATTTGTATTATATAAGATTACAATAAAATATTTATTAATTTTGTCGTTTCACTGAAAATGAATGGCATTTATTGACAAATATAGTTAGAAAGTATATTGTTGAATGGAAATTTAAAAAAATGAAAATCAAAAAAATATTAATATGAATTTGCCGAATTATACAGGGTCTTGCAGGTAAATCCGCACAAAGTTCAATATCCTCCAGATCCAAAATGGGAACAAAAGCGATACCTATTTTGAATAAGAAAGTTGTTTATTACCTCCACCGAAGGAGGTATTGTTTTCATTGGCGTTGGTTTGTTTGTTTGTTTGTTTGTTGGTTTTGTTTGGTTTTGGTTTGTTTGTCAGCAGGATAACTCAAAAAGTACGTAACGGATTCGGATGAAACTTTGTGGAGTTGTTGGAAATGCCAAAAGAAACAAGTGATTAAATTTTGGCATCTCTGAGTGCAGAATTAAGATGCAAAATGAGCGAAAAACTAAAAATATTAATAATGAAATGGGGTCTCTATTCAGGGAGTAGGAAAGAAAAAACGCTTAAAAAATATTCATTGACGTAATATTGTTCATTTATCAGCTAAGGACTACGTCATTGGGTGCTTAACTTCTTTCTCTTCCCGTCTTCCTCTTAATATTAAATAAAATATAACGCTAATATTAAGAGCATGATGGAGAAAAGAAAGGAGTTTAAACATCCAGTGACGTATTTCTGAATTGACGAATAACTAGTATGACGTCAATGGATGTTTTTTAGGATGGCTCTCTCCTCACTCATATTCACCAAACACACCTACTTATGTACATATATGATGGATTGTAATTCCGTTAAGTGATTCATTTGGTGGGGATCGGCGGAGGTTTGCACTCTCTGAGTGTATACATGCCTCTAGTTAGACATAAAACAAGATTACTATTCAATTTGGCCACCCTCAGCCTCAAGGATGTCCTCCAAACGACGCCTGAACCTCTCACAGTCCGTGGATACCTCCGCAGGATCCAGCTTGTTTATCTCCGACTGATGGAGGCCTTCAGGGACGCCATATTGCTGTGGTGTGTGGCGTACACCTCCCTCTCCAACTTCCCCCACAAGTAGTAGTCGCTTGGGTTCAGGTCGGGGCTGTTGGGGGGCCAGGTGTTGAAGTCCCAGAAGTTGGGCACATTCTTCTTCAGCCAGGACTGCACAAGTTTGGCCGTGTGGGCGGGCGCCGAGTCCTGCTAGAATGTGTACGGGGTCCCGGAGGCCACAAAGTCCATCCAGGGGACGACGACAGGTGGACCCCACGCTTCCTGGCGAGGATGGACATGGGCGTCCCCGGATTGGCCTTGATGGACCTCTTGAGACCAGCCACAAATGTGGGGCGTGCAGATTCGGTCACTCCTAGGCTTGTGCTCCTTCCTCTTGGACATCCCTGACTCCTCCCACTTCTTTGTGATGTCGTAGACCGTCCTCCTGGGGTACTTGAGCAACTTGATGATGGCTGCAGGACTGTGTCCTGCGCACAGCAACTCGATGACCGTGTCCCTTCGGGTCTGCTCCATCTCCGTATCAGTGTATTTGTTTTGTTTTCGGGTGCAATTCGACAGTAAATTCACGAAACCTCATGTGCAATATCTAGGCTCTACTTGCTACCTTATGGATCTGGACGAAGTTGAACTTTGTGCGGATTTACCTGCAAGACCCTGTATATTCTAAAATCGATTAGAGGATTAAGAAATCGTAAAAAATATGTCAATTTTTTCATTTCAGAACCCCTATAATAACAAATTCTTTTATTTTTTGATTTTAAACGGCTTCTGAAAAGCTTTTAATTACCGTAACTTCGTGATCGGGAGGAAACTAACTGTTTTTGATGATACAGAGAGGCTCTTTTTGTAAAGTCATTACGTATACTAAAAAGCAACTTTAGATCCAGGGAAACACATAGTAGATTTGTATGACATAGCGGACACCCTAATGCGGACGATTCCTTGGTTCGTTAGCACATAATACTTCCTAGTGGTCGTTTAATCAAGAGAACAAATTGTTAAGAACATCTGCCTTGCATTTTTTTGAATTATAAAAATAAAAGATTGTGGCTTATAAAATAGTGTTTCATACTAGTCCTATGCATATTTTTAGGGAGGTGTGTGTGCTCAATTTTTTAAACAATACTTTGCTGATTGATTCTATAAAGTAAAGAAGGGAAGAATATATATATGAGTTTGAAGGGACCATTTGTCAAAGCACTTTATTGCTATAGCTTGCATTATCCAAGTCTGCTGAATATGCCATATGTTTATGAGTAGTTGGGCTCTAACCAGATGGAAGAAGGTTAATTGGTATTGAATTTATTATGTTTTTGTGGGTTTGTTCATTTATTATTACTTTCAGAGAGCGTTCCTTGGATACCTTTTTTAATAATAAAGATAAAAAATACTTATATCAAGGGTATGCTTTCAATGTGTTTGAAGTACATATTTACTATTCAATGGAAGTAATATTTTTCACATAAAATACAGAGAGTTTCATTATTTCAGGAATATATTTCCCATTAGCATTCATGGATGCCACGATTGCAAGGTGAGGTTTGTATTATTATTTATATGAAAAAGTTTTATCTGTCCTCTGTGAGGCTGAGATGTCACGACCTCAGACACGAAAAAATATTTTTTTTGACGTTTTTTTATCGGTCCTCTAGATGACCGATTTATATACATTAATTAATAGACCAGTAGTGTTGCGTGGATTTTTCTTAATTGTCTAATAGATTGGTGTCTGGGGAGAGTGGTATCTGTGTTTGTATGTCCTAAAACAGAGAATCCTAGTCATTTAATGAAAGGTGGGAATCACCATCTTTCTTCAAATCAAAGTCGCTCTGATATCTTCTCAAATCAGAAGTAATTTGTATCCTTCTCAGGACCCGATGACCTCAATGAATACAAATTTACATGTTTAAGCTTTATGACTATAACATTATTTAATGCATTCCATGTTGGCCAAAGCAAAATAAAAACAGTATTAGAACAAACCAAAGAAAACACTCTCCAAAAAAATACATTTTTTGTGTCTGACATTTATTCTTTTGATTTATATAAGCCCTGTGTTTTCAGGTCCTAGAACAGAAGAGAGAATGAAAACCCCCACTTCTCTGTTCATTCCATCTCGAGACACTCTCTTGGAGGAGGAGGATGATAAGAATCATTCGGGAGAATCACATAAATTATTACCTCCTTGTCGCATATTTTTTTTTTTGTTATTATTTTATTAATCACATTTTGTGTCCTAAGCATGGAGCAGGTATTTCACCTGGTCTGTAGGTTCCTCATGTAGATATGGCTCAGGAAATGATTACAAGGGATGATTAAGACGATAAACATAATTAATAATAATAATTGTACTCGTATTCCTTACCGAAGAGGAGTAATACTGGACAAAAGGGTAGATTTAATTTGATTAGGTCTACCTTAGTATTGGCTTAGGAATGTGTGTGTATATATATAATATAAAAGCATACACATTAAGATATAGTTTAATGCATTATTTGCATTTAAAAACTATGTATTCATAAGTAACAGAGACTAATAATTTGTATTAAAAAATATTTCACGAGAAAATTTAATATATATTGACTTTAGTCAAGTAATGGAAAAAAATATATTCTCCAATACTTTGATTCCTTTTGTCATGAAATCCATATAAAAGGGTGATATGATACTTTAACAAAACATTTCATTTTTTTTTAATGAATTATATTACATAGTTTAAAGAGAAAATATAAGTTATCTGCTTTCATTTTAGTTAGTACAAATGTTTAAATAAAGACAACTTAATGGAATATGTGTATAGTGTAATAAAGATTTATAAAAGGTCGAAATAATGTTTATTCTTACATAATTCAACAATTGATAACATGTGACTCTAATAATAACTACAAAAAATTACATATATAGTATATATTATATTTGATTCGGGGTCAATTTCATATTGAAAATCTATAAATATACCTTTCAACTAATTATGTTTCCAATTCCCATAGTGAAAATGATGAAATATTATTATTTATATATATATAAATATATAAAGAGAGGGATAGATAGATAGATACCATCGTTGTAAGGCTACTGCAATGCTTTTGTGAACGTGTTTTCTATTCCAAACTATGAAAATTCAACAAAAACACACAAACAGATAAAAAAGGAAAAAATTATATATTGATTAATATAGGTATCGATCTTGTAAAGAACTACAATAGAAAGTAAGCCCTGAATCCTCAATATATATTTAGGATTAACACAAATGTATTTCTTGCAAGCTCACCGATGAAAAATCGGATATTCAGAGTGATGATACATTTATTCTTCTTTATGATGAAACAAAATAAACTTTAATAAAGTATGAGCAGTTCTTTTGTTCATATATAGGTTATATTTGAGGTGTCTCTTCAAGGGATTCGTAAATGGCATGGTTCGATAACTATTAAGGGTAGAACTAGTATTTTTAAGGATCGATTTCTCCTCTCTGAATATGTGTTCACTCCTCAGGTGCCGTGAATGAGCCTTATTACATAATGTCTTCTATTTACATTTAATTTTCTTCCCCATTTCGTTCTACCAATCAAGTATAAGAAAGATTCCCAAGTTGTGCAACACAGAATAGTACATTTTATATTGTTTGATATATTTACACATATCCTAGATGTAGGTTGTGTTAAGTCAGCCTAGGGGCAACGCTTGTCTTAAGAAGGAGCTTATATATTTATGGAAATTCCTCCCTCTGGTGTGTGCCACTTTTGACAGTCCTTAAGACAGTCATCATCCGACATCATCCAATGTTGCCCATGTCAAAAAGTAGAAGTGTGTGTGTAATGTAATACGAGTGAATATTGCTGTAAACATAAGTTATTTATTCACATCAAAACATCTCTTTTCCCCCTCATCATAGATGAAGCATGGGAAAGACTCCAAGAATCCCCTAGAAATAAATAACTATTCCACCTTATTCTCTGTTTTGGTCGTGTGTCAGATCAATAATTAAAACTTTCCTTCTTATAACAGGATATATATATATATATATATATATATATCAGGAAACGGCCGGGAAACATTTTTTCGCCGGACCCGGGCCGGCCGACTTAGATTCTTCAAGCCTGACAAGGCCGGGGCAAATATGGCCGGTCTTATATATACATTTTCGTTCCTTGGACATTCCTGAATTGGCGACGTATTTTTTAGAAAATAATTTCCCAAAAAAGTTATTTTTTTAGAAAAGAATCTCCAAAATAAGTGTCGACGTTTTTTTCTAGAAAAGAGTATTTCGAAAATTCCTTTCAAAAAAAAAATTTTAATGACAAACGAATATTGCAAAAATATTAATGTCCCGGCCCGGTGTATAAAAACCGGGACACCAGCGGGCTGGGACTCTCAAAAAACAGCCGGGACCCAGGCCGGGTCCGTCGTTTCCTGATATATATAGTGTGTGACTTTTAAAAACTTTTTTCTTATACCTTTTTGTAGAAACTGAAGAATACTTCCGTATGGTAATATATCACTTACAAATCAGGATTCAAGCAGTCACAACTAAAATTATTTGGGACTTTTTTGTCAAAGACGGAAACCAAAACGTATTAGTGATTTGCTCGTATCCCAATTGACTGTCGGTAATCCCCACCATCTGAATTTTCTCCTTCTCAACTATCGTATACATGCCAAGTTTGATTAAGACAAATATGTTTCCAGAAATTTTGCTATTGAGTTTATGTTCGTTCAATGGTTTGAAAGGTATGAGGACGATATTAAACAAGTGGGATAGTCTTGGACTGGCCTTCAACTACTCCCAGGCCCTACCTCTATTAGCAGGACGTTGCTCAAGCCCAGCATGCTCAGGACTTGTGGAAAAACAATATTTTGCGATTTCCGACGTGAACTTCTCTGGCTATATGTAATGTCTGAAGCTAAGTAGAGAAAGCTTGTCTTATCCCATATTGATGTTTCATGGCCTAAAGACACTTGTAGTCATGTACTTAGCAGCTATGTCCAAGTAATGTTGTAAAAGCATTACAGGCCTTAAACTTTTGTATTCCTATTAGTAGTTCGTTTTGCATATTATATAATATATATATATAATTATATATGTGTATTATATATATTCACAGATATGAATTATGATGTGTATGTTTTATTAATGAAAAAGATGGGAACTTCCTGTTTACTGCCGTGTATTCTATATCACTGTTGTTGTTATGATTTAGGATTCTCCGTTTTTATTGATTCAAAAGTTACAACTACCATAGCTTTTTAGAGAAAACGATCATATAAATGGAATCCGATCCACTCTCCTTTATGGTCCCCTGAACAGCCGCCGTGAGAATTGTCCTTTGAAAAGAAAAATATCGATTGCACAAGGGATCTTACATTTTTGTTTTATTTTGTTCTTTCATATCTGTCTTTGACGTATATAATCTATATTTAGGCATTCATTGATATGAATATAAATAACAACGATAAAC
>CP045901.1:18597070-18607070 GCA_013387185.1 Caligus rogercresseyi
TCGCTTGTAGAAGATGACTTGTTCGCTTCAGAGTAAAAGAAGTATTTTTAAGTTAGTAAACCTTAAATGATAATCCAAACAAAATACCTTGGTTGCATTCTGTCAATTCAAATTCCGTACCATCCTGATTAATTCAGAGCCTGTATTGACCTATAAGAAATCGATTATGAAAAAATAAAATAATATTTGTTTTTTAGATTGTGTCAAGGTATCCTCTCAAATTTTACTTTATCTCTGACGCATTTATAATCCATTTTATGCTTCATTTTGTACGCGAAATATGTTTTAATGCACATATAACTCTCTACTTAACAAATTGACATGCTTTAGTATACCAAAATATTAAAGCTGGTTTTACCAAGCTTTCATTTGATAGTTTGGTGTTCTACAAATTGCTATACTTTAAGAGAAATAAGCAAATAAATTTTTGCAGTACTCTCCCAGAAAAAAGAGAAGCGAGAGAAGTGAGGCAAAATACTCTCTCGCTTCTCTTTTTTCTTTCTCTTTCTATCCAGGTAACAGTGGTTACCAAGCGGTAATTGTATATTCTCATATCAAAAGATCAATTTTTGGGGGAGAGTCTGGGATATTAATAATTGTACTCCTTTATGATCTCAGGTATCCCTACATTCACAACAGTATTCGTTTTCATAATAAATGCAAACGGAACGAAATAACCCACATCCTTGCATTTGCCCATATAACTTATGAAATATTTCTTTAAAACTGATAACTTCATTTCAAGCATCAAATTGTTAAGGAAAATTTATTCTTTAGAAAATTTCAGTTATTTTTTTTTCTTAATCGCAACTGTCTCAAATATTCTTTTTTATATATTTTATATTATCTGTTAGTTGTTTATTATTTACACTTTTTTAAATAACGAAATAAAGTATTTCTATACTAGAAAAACAAATAAATTTTGTCCATCGGAATAAAGAATAAAAGCTCTCACTTGTTATTAACTTAGTACACATGAATTATTAAAGAATTGTGATTATTTTTTAACTTGGACTTTATAATGCTTTAAGGATATAGATACTTAAGTTATCCTCGACCTCATGGCAAATCAGTGGCATTTAAATATAAAATAAAATACACAAATAAATGATTTATAACATAAAAAGTAATATTTTTGATGGGAAAGGATTGAATTTTGTTAAACGTTGCGATTTAAGGCGGTTATATGAATGTGCAATTATTATTCGATTTCAATACATCTCTTAGGATATGAAAAAGCATTATAGCCATAGAGAATGTAGGTGTGCCGAAACAATATGTGGTAGTGTTTTGACGTATATATTCAACGGTCTTTTTGTCTATCCGATCCATTGTATGAATCGGTTTAACGTGACGTCACCATGTATTTTTTGAAGGAGCAAGATTCGATGAAGAGGGTTTACTGTAATTTCATTTTACTGTAGTGTCAGAGGTAGATTAAAACCCCATGGTACTCCCGACTGAGCCCGCGAGATTAGGTCTACAAAGTAAGAAAATAATCGCGCGGAAAACGCTACACTACAAAAAATACTCACGACAAAAAGAAGAACGACAAAATTGACTGAATATAAAAGAGCAAGCGAGGTAAATACCAACGACAAAAAAACGGCTATAAAAAGGTCCGTGACAAATTTACGCGCGATGAAATTACTGGACACCGATGAAGAGTCACACAACCCTCTACTATAGATAGTTACTCAGTCCCTCTTCAAAAAGAGCAGGGATCAGATTGATTATTCGGTGAGTGAGGTACTCAATCCTTTAAAAAAATATAAATGATATTATTGCGTATGACGTCACAGTGGAATATATCCAATTAATGGGATTGAATATTTATTTGTTTTTTCTAAAATAATAATTTACAAGAAATTATAGTATTTAAATTTAGAGTTTTGTTTACTTTGCAAAAATGATGGCCCTATTTTTTTAAGTAGAAGTATTTCAACTCCCAACACGGGTACTTAGTCGTTCTTATTGTGATTGTAACGGTTATTTATTGTAATCAAGAAGTTATACAACATGTTATACTTCCCTTCTCTTGTCTCTATCCATTGGAAGACATTATCTACAATTATAATAATTGCAAGTAATGCCATTTAAAGCTCAAAATATATGTTAATATCTTTTAGTACGTATGTCAATTGAATTTTTTTGGATTGTATTTTATTGATTAAAAATAGTGCTTTAGGTTCAACCCTAAGATAAATTGTATTTTAAAATATTTACTTATGCAATTTTTATACATTATCTTAAGTTTGTTTTATGTATTTTTGTACATATCATGAAAATGAGCTGTTGGATAATAATAATAAAAGAATAAGGGAGCGCGATAGCCGTGTGCGTTAAGGCGTGTTAACTCTCAATGTTGGGGGCGCAGGTTCGAATACTCCCGAGAGGGATGGTCATTTTGGGTCTATCTTATTTATAAGATCCTAGGTTTGAAGGACTAATTTTAATGCTATAATTATTATATATAGATGTACAATTGGATGCAATTCTATCAAACCAACTAGGCACCAAAAAAGCAAATGAAATTGCAATACAAAAATAAATAAAAGAAAGTTCCTTTAAATAATTTCGCTATAGGAGTCATATTTATGCCGTATTACTAATATTTCAAAACTTACCCGTGAGGTGTGAGATTTCATGCAATCGCTAAATTGTTTTTTTTATATTGTTTTAGACCCTTGTTAAAGCGAGATAGTTAAAAAATTAACACACAAAGGGATAAAAAGACCTCTTCAAAAAAAAAGATGGCGGAGATGAAATTATCATTCTTGAAAAATAACATTTGTTCTTGTACGATGACACACATTGACACCCATTGTATGGATGATAATTGCACACAAAAATGTAAAAAGCAAGTAACTTAAAAATCCACCAATCATAGCTTCTCATCGCTCTCTACTTCAAAATAAAATCATCCATGATAATGGATCTCACTGGAATACCTTTCCAAGATCAAAACTTCTGTGGAAGATTTTCTGTCATCCACAAGGAATGTCAAATGTGACGTTGTCATGACCAAAGTCCAAAACATATTATACAAAATGTGAACAGTTAAAACGAATATCTTTCTTTTATTATTCTAATTGCTAGTTTGTATTCAATTTTTATTACATAAATGATTTTTTTATTGATATGCCGTTATTAATATGATTATTCCAAACAAATTGAAGTTTTTTCTTATGTTTGTTTCGTTTAAATGATTGTTACTTATTGATTATTTATTACCAACGTATCAGCACAAAACTTTTTGTATATCTTTGGTTTAATTCGTCGAAATATATGCCCACAGGGCCAAGAAAAAATATATTGATATACCGTTAAAAGTACAACTGCAAAGACATTTAGTGAAACATAACAGCCATCGTATTTTTTATTGAATACAAATTCAATTTATGCCCTCATTTAAATATAATGTTATTTTAGCGAAAAATAATTAACTTATTATCATCATAAGCCACCAAAAATAGAGTCAAGCTCAAATATTACATGCATAAAAATTATGTACAAACGCATAATATCATTTTGTAAGCGGCTAGTGTATTACATGGCGCTCCTCTCGGTACATCCCTATTTGCCTATTAAAAACTTTCAACTGCCATTAGACTTGTTTTTTTTTTAAATATATATATTTGCGTCTGTAAATCATTCTGCAAAAAAGATAAAATATTCCACAGCGCATCCTTGGGCGCATAAATCTCCTTCTCTTGATGGGGGGCACCAGAAGGATTTTATGACCTGCAAGGACACCATTAAAGTCATCCCTTCATATTTTTATTTATTTATGTATGTTGTACTTATGTGCGAGTTTTTCAAGTGACAGTTTCCCCAACAAGAAATAACATTAAATGTTTATAATTATATGCATAGAGTATAGATGGAGTGACTACGATCGTGATCTAAATCAGAGTCTGCTAGAAGATATTAGGAGTGTTATCTCTTATAGGAGAGATGACGACTTAAATATGGAAATGGGTTGACGATGATTTCTTCTCAGATGAGTATAAAATTATTATTATTATATAGTCGGTGATATAGGTACTATTTTAGTACAACATTGCGTAGCATTCCTTGAACACAAAATTAAATCATTTTCACCAAAATATGGAATAGAAATCACAAATGGAATAAATAGTGTTTACAATATCGTAAAATATTATCTCCAAATTTAACTCGTCATCTCTCCTAGAAGGATAAGGATCGTATTCTCTACCAGGAGAGTCAACGATATATATATATATTATATATATATATATATATATATATATATATATATATATTAGGGTTGTTCTTATTTTTCAAATGTTTGAAATGTTAGCAACAAAGTGGATTTTCAGTTTCTTGGTGATAAAAGAAGACGACATACAAAGTTTGAACAAAATCGGTCAACATTACGAGGTCGCGCAACGAGGTCAAAGTTTTAAAAATTTAGTAAAAATATAGTTTTCCGCAAATTTCTTCAAAATGGTGGACGTTACAGACTTCAATAATAATTATTAATTGAAAGGAAATCTAATTTACTACCAGACGTATGTTTGATGTTTTTTAATAAAACAAAGTTTTCAGTAAAAACAAAGAAAAAATGGAGTGTGTATTGTTAGCATATTTCATAGCTTTTTTGTATCAATTAACTTCACTCGCCTGTAGAAGATGATTTGTTCGCTTCAGAGTAAAATAGTACTTTTAAGTTTAGTAAACTTTGGATGATAAATCCAAAAATGACCTTGGTTGCATTCTATCAATTCAGAATTCAGTACAATCTGAGTTTACATCATATGATTCAGAGCCTGTATTGACCTATAAGAAATCGATTATGAAAAAAATAAAAAATGTGTTTCTTAGATTTGCGTCAAGGTATCCTCTCAAAATTTTACTTTGTCTCTGACGCATTTATAATCCATTATATGCGTCATTTTGTACGCGAGATAGGCTTTTTTAATGTACATATAACTCTCTACTTATTAAATTGACATGATTTAGTATACCAAAATATTAAAGCTGGTGTACCAAGCTTTCATTTGATATGTTTGGTGTTCTAAAAATCGCTATACTTTAAGAGAAATAAGCAAATACATTTTTGCACGTACTCTCCCAAAAAAATTGATCCTTTGATATGAGAAATACAATTACCATGTGGTAACTGCTGTTAGTGTTACCTGGATAGAAAGAGAAAGAAAAAAAAAGAAGGGAGAGAAGTGAGGCAAAATACTCTCTCCTGCTAACAGCTTATTTCTCTTAAAGTATAGCGATTTTTAGAGCACCAAACATATCAAATGAAAGCTTGGTACACCAGCTTTAATATTTTATATATATATTTATTATATATATATATATATATATATATAACTTATATATATATAGACTTGTTGACGTTCGCGAAAAATTGTTCGTTCGTTCGCCAAAGTTATCGTTCGTCGTTAATATTAAATTGAATAATTCGTTGTTTATTGTTCGTTTGTCGTTCGTAATTCTTAACAAAATGACATCAATTTTCTCATGACAAAGAAAAATCTTTTCTTTCTTTTGGTGCCAAAAATAAACGATGAACGGTAGGAAATTTAGTTGTCGTTTGTGAAACATTTGTCGTTCGTCGTTCGAACGATTACAAATGAACGACAAATCAAAAAGTTATATATATATATAAATATGTTAATATTTGTATATTTAAAAGAAGTTTTAAAAATTGACTTACTTTTTTATGAGTTCCAATATTTACACTTACATCAACCAAGAGCCTATATAAATAAGTAAAGTCTTGTTATCTGACCGTGTATTTATTTCATAGTTAATATATTTCTTACAAGCATGTTAATTTTTTTCCTCCTTCTTCTGAATATGGATGCATCCCAACACTCCCAAATATCTAATCCATGTCTAATCAGTATCGAAGAAGATAAGCATGATAATTTGTGGAAATCCCCTCATTAAACGTTTTCTCTTTTTTAAAGATGTGTGCCTCAACATTGCCTTCCACCTATCAATTAATTGCCCATTTATTCTTCATAGGCATATATGGAATAAACACCTTGCTCTTACACGTGTATGAATGTGTGTAACGTCTTGAGTGTGAAAAATACATATAAAGTATCCATGCCTTGACAAATTGTTCATAATGGAAACCTTATTGGTAGAATTATTTTCTAACAGTTCTGGAATACGCAAATATACGTTTCTCTTCTTATATCTACTACACAAGCAGCATAAAAAGATCACAAAAATACATTTATATCTTGTAAAAACAAATCATTTATTTTGTAACCTAAATATTAAATCGTGAACTCATGTGTTTAATTTAATCTTTAAAAAAATACGGATCTACGATCGTAAGCGAATTTTTTGACCCTCTACAGGGGAAAGGAGAAACTAAAAGTCAACGTCCTGATCGCCAAAGTTCAGCTGTCGGAGGACTAGGGCGTCGGGAGATTTCACCTATAAAAAATTACATATCAAAGTTTTACTGATAGTTCTTTGTGATTGTATTCTATTTTGCTTTTTTTTTTAATAGGTCTTTTTTCTTTGTATCAGAAGATACAAAGTAAAAAGGCAGTAGAATTGTGTATAAAAATAATACATAAATAAACATTATAGTTTAAAATTAGACAACTACCAGAAGACCTAGCTACAATAAGGACACAACAAAGCAAAGTTCAGCTGTAGGAGGACTAGGGCGTCGGAGGATTTCACCTATAAAAAATTACATATCAAAGTTTTACTGATAGTTCTTTGTGATTGTATTCTATTTTGCTTTTTGTTTGTTCCCTTTATCGCAAATTTTGTCCACAAAGATAAAATATAGTTATGCCTGATGGCCAAAAATGGTGTTATGGCCAAAGTAGATTAATCGATCATTCTATTTTAAAAGCAGTTTTCTACCAAGTTATATTGAAAAACAAGATCAAAAGACTTGAATTTTCACTTGATATTAGTTCTTAACGATGTCACAGCGGCTTGAGGGAAGAATTACACTATGTAATGTTATTCTTCTTGTTTAAATATATATTTTGATGACGTCACAAATGTTAATAATATATATGACTATACATAAAAACATTAAATAAATATTAGACCTGGTATTCTATATAACTTGTTTCTACCATCATCCAAGAACCATATTTAATTTATGTATATTATTTTTTAAACATAAAACGGTAAAGCCCGCATTTTTATGATCCCCTTCTATACGTTTCCTATCACATTCATTAAGGAAGGCACATGAATTAATAGCGGTGTTGGTTCTTGGTTGGTACGGTATTTAATACCATATGAATTTTGATAAATTAGGTTCCATGATGAATTGTTTCTATCATTATCGTATAAGAGGAGGATTTTAAGACAGGGAATGGGCTCTTTCCTCCATGACTTTGAGTGATTCTTAATTAACCAAGCAGGCCAGGAAACAAACGCATTCTTCAACATGTGCCGCCGCCTACTATATATGTGACTCCTTAGCCAAAAAGTTTCTTCAAACAATGAAAAAAATTAAAAAACTTTATTTGGCAAATAAATTATTTATTTTGTAAGAACAAATCCCACACAAAAACACAATATTTATTTAGATTAAATAACAGTACTACACGCTACTTTTGATAAAGATTCCGATTTTGAATATTTACATATGGTATAAGGATTGTGTTTTTGTTATCTAACTGCTGGGACACACACACAGCCTGAGCTGCTCTTATGAAATCTATTAAACCATTAGAAAATCTCAATCTTGCCTTCACTTCGTTCATCCCTTTTAACACAAGAACAATACAAGACAATGCGTGATGTTTTTAACCTTTTCTTCTTCTTATATATTTTTACATTTATATTAGAGGCCTTGACGACTTAAAATATCTTTCAGGCTTAGCTTAACATAACAGCCTTAGTATATTTAGTCCTATAAATGGCTTGTTTCAACTTCTAAATACCTGTTGGTAGCCGCTTATAATGTGATGTTACTCATTGTTTAAAATTAATAAAAATATTTTTTTTTGTAACTAGGTACAACAATTTATTTTCTATCAAATCTGTTACATTGTCAATGTTTATATCATTACGTGTACGATTACATAATATATTAAAAACTCACTAAAATACTTAACATTATTATCTGGAGGGACTATTCTTGAACAACGAAATTTATATAGAATTAACTGAGTATAATATATATTTAATATTATATTAAAATTCATGAAATAGAAACTTTTTGTGGAACGATTTCTTCTTCCAAACTACTGATTTTTTAAATTGTATTTTTTATTTGTTTGTAGAACTAATTAGGAATATTAAAGATAACTTGAGTTCAAAATAATCAAATCTTTACTTTTCGCAGTTCAATGACTTTTTTAATATATTAATATTAAATTTTATAAATTAAATTAAATACACCTAAATATTAATATTAAATATATTTATATATTAATATTAAACACATATTATAAAATTAAAAACATTTATATAGATATATATAATACATTTAATATATTTATATTAAATATATGCAACTCTAATGATTTGTAGTTTAAAATATATGAATAATGATTTTCCATAGTTATTTTGAGCTCTTATCTGATCTTTTTGACTTCAAAACTTTGCCTATAATCAAGGAGTAAGAAATATCCATGAGTATAATTATTTTGAAATTTTCATATAATTCAAATCTATTACTTATTCAGATTTAAAAAATAGTTGAATATTCTTAACATATAAATTCAAAGTTACCTATCTCATTAACTTTTATTGTTTATTTTGAGGGATTCAACAAAAAACTTACATAAGCCCGGAATAAAACATTTCGTATTTTCATACCATTATTGTCTCAGATATTAGGACATATTTAGTAGACACTCAAGAAATCATAGCATACATATTGACGCCGAGCCAACACATTCATTCATTAAACCGTCAGCTGTCAGACAAATGCAGATTCTTTCAATGGATTATAATATATAATCTTGATAGCCGACTAGATGGAATTAAAATATTATTCTTACAATCTTAACGCATTACGATCCATGAAAAAGACTCTGAAGAATTCAAAGAATTCTTAAATTACTTAGGTTTTTATTTAATTTAAATTTCATGTATTTATAATATTGAAATATGAATACGTGATATAGTTTTAATAGATATAGTATTTTTTAAGATAATTACCAAATCATCCAACGAATATAATACCTAAATGCTTATATTAACTGCCACAATACAATAAATAAAAGACATTTAGAAAGACAAACTTCTTTACCAAAGTTTTTATTTCATTTTGAACTTAATTGACACAGAATAAAAAAGAATTGATGAACAGTAATAAAGGTAGTAACGTTGTTTTAAAGGTCGACTTTATTGTTGGTATTGGTGTATATTGATTGTAGAATTTTCTATTTGTATTACAATAAAGATATTCAGTGACGTTGGTTTAAAGAGATTATTTTATAAAACATTCAAAGATAGCGTGTTATCACCTAACAATAATTTTGTGGGATTCCTTTTCTTTCACCCAGTGGAGCGGCCATTTTATGTCGCTACACGTCATCAAAGAACTTTTCAAGTATCCATTTATTATATAGTATGTCGGTATATATCATGGATGTATTAATTTTTTTATATAATCAACTCTAAAATTAGCTCTATATAAATCATTTAACAACAAAAACTGTTTAGATACATGATTTGACTCAGCGTTTTTTTATCTACTTGAGTCACTCTTTTATTATTTTCTTGAAGCTGCTTTCTTCAAAGCATCTGCAGTTCCTAAGAAAAGATATAGATACAAAAATGAAGAAAAAAAGTGTGGATTCCTCGAGGATTGATTTATGTCTGGTTAAAGAAATACATTACACATATTTCCATTGACAACTGATGACAAGGTGCAGAGGAAGAAGAAGAGCAACTATATAGAGAGCGAGCGAGCTAAATCGGGAACTTGATCTCTTTTCTCCAACGATCATATTTCATTGTCTTAGGAAGCTGCCGGGTGTTTCATGAGGGTTAAATGATGGGGAGACATGCA
>CP045901.1:18612070-18619135 GCA_013387185.1 Caligus rogercresseyi
CAAGTCAAAAAGTCAAAAAAGAATAAAATATAAGCAGTAGAAATATTGTGCCTTGGGTTAATAATATTGCAACTCCCCAAAGACTACTGGGTTTCTATATCTCTATGCCCAATATACTGAAGAAAATGTTAGTAAAGGACACATCTGATCACTTAAGGCACATGCCCAAGGTCTTTATAATAAGGTCTGGGCAATACAAAACAAACATGTAATCCTAGCAATGTAACTACTTAATGACGTCACCGGAGAACGAATATTTATATATATATATATATCGAGCTGGGATTCGGTAGAAAAATCTACCACCGGTTCGATATTCGGTATATACCTTCTACCATCGTATCGGTATTCTGTAGATTTTATTATATATCTACAGTATCGATCGATGTTCGGTACAGTAGATTAGAAGAGAGATAATTTATTTATGTATCTGCTTTTTACTTCTTCATATGCATTTCATATCGACAGTTTATAACAAAGGAATTAATACATGATTTGTTATAATTTATTAGAGATTATTTGAAATTCAATACATACTAATCTTATATAATATATATATATATATACTTGGATTTTGTAGGACATAGAAGGCTATAGATTTTTTTTATTACTGTCTCTTATTGTCAGATATTAAATGCACTTTCAGTACTCTATATTCAATACATAGCATATCTTATATTGAATGTCTATTTATGTATCTGCTCTATAATACTATAAGTCATAGTAGTTTATTATTTTCGAAGTTCAAGTTCTTCACACCAGGGAGCGCTTGGGCAAAGCGACAGTTGAACAATGTTTCTCTGCTATTGAAGGGAATAAGCTCTCTATATCTTTATGTCTCTATGTGAATGAACACAAGTCATACTTTCAAATATACCGTACCGATTGTCATAATCATTCGATATTGGAATCTACCGCCGTAGTATCGAATACATTTCATCGGTATCGCAGTTCTGATATATATATTATATAAATATTCGTTCTCCGGTGACGTCATTGAGTAGTCACACTGCTAGGATTACATGTTTGTTTTGTATTGCCCAGACCTTATTATACAGACCTTGCAAATGCCGTCCCTTTAGTGAATCATATGAATGATCCCTGTGTATAATTATCGATTGTACAAATTTCTTGAGTGAGAAGGCACCAGCTGACACAATTGCAAGGAGAGAGTTTACCAAAGATGGAGCAACAGGACTGGGCCTGAAGTACCTTACGTATAATAAGCGTTAATTGGTGCAAAAACATATGTTATGGGCGGCATCCCTTCCTTCACCCCTCTATGCTTCTTAATTATCTTTTCTCTGACTTAGGCGCATACAAATGGAGAAGAACACAATTCTAGGCTGTAATATATTAAGCGTATCATTAATTGCATTGTGCATATGTTAACTGCATCGCTTAAAAGAAAGAAAGAAAAACGATGTGCAACAAGAATAATTAAAAGAGCATATGAATAGGATGATGCTCTGCCAAAAAAATGATTTAAATACTAAGAAAGGCTCCATGTTGGTTAGAGTAACGGTAAAATAACTCTTTGAAAATATTTTGGTTGTTAGTATACAATTATATATTTAATTCGCTCACAAAACGGACTAAATATGTTGTTTTGGAGTAGTATTTCATTAAAATCAGACTAAGAACTATTCACAAAGAGTATTCATCAACTTGCGCACAATTTTGTTTGTTTATTTTGCTCCTCCTGGATATGCCCCACCATACCAGAACTATGTAGAGGTGGAGGTTCACCTAAGAGCGAGTAGTTTATTATCATATAATTTTATTTACATAAAACGTTGTATTTTTTGAATCAGTTGGTCCTCCAAGGAAGGCCTTCTTTCTTGTACGGCCGTCGCCAACTCAGCCACAATCGAAACATATATTTATTAACATACTAGCGGATGCTACCCGGTGCTACCGGGGTTTTCCGGGAATGCCCATTTTGACCTAAATTTATAATCCTTTGCGCCTCAAACTTATGCATAATTTTTTATCAAATGTTTTTTTAATTGTATAGATAAGATGCCTTAAGGATATACTTTTCTTGACACCTCAAACTTATCCAGGAAAAAGTTTATCAATATATAACTAAGTGGTTAAGAGACACAGAGGACCGAACCAACAAATAAAGTATTTTATTATTAGTATTTATTTTGTTTGTGAACAACGACAAACTCAAAATATTTCATAGCCCCCCCAAATATTTATGTTTAGGATGATGAAGTCTCATTTCCTGTAAAAGGGGAAAAAGATATATTTTTTCTAAAATTTGATGGCAGCCTAAACCATATAAGAGTCCCTGAACAAACAAATGATTAAGATATTTATGTCATGACATGATTCTGGGGTCGAATCATGGAGGAAAATAAATTAATACCATAATTCATCATCGTCGTCGTCATTCAACAAGTGTATACTCCATAGCAATAATATTGAGCTACACCCATTGCATGTCAGTGACTCAGCATATCTAGAAGGAACTCCCAGCTGGAGTCTCGACTGGCTCAAGGAAGTTCTATATCCTTGCCGCTTTGCTTTTAATCAATCATCGATGACTGTCAATGTACATCGTTTTCCCCTTATAATTAACCTTTTTGCTTCTCAAATACAATGTAATCTATAAGGGATCTAATAATTAAAAATATATTCATGCCATAACATCCACACTTTAATTTGTATTAAAGTTATTTATTTTTTAATGAATCAGTGTCGGGAATCATTATATATATATATATATATATATATATATATATATATCTATATCATGGATATATGTTTAATATATATGGTTGAATGGTTTTAGTATAATTGAATGATTCCTCATGTTGAAATGCTGTCTATTATAATACGACCACTAATTATAACTATAGTAACTAGCAATAGTTTATAAAATCTATCAACTAATGTCTATGGTTCCTTTGTTCAATATTCATATAAAATTGATATAAAACATAATTCATATAAAACTAATTGCATTAGTTTATTAAAAATCTTTCAACTGATGGTTCAATATTCATATAAAATTGAAGAAAAAAATCCAAATTTTGGTTGTGTTCCTTACTCCATTGTATGTATTTTGTGTGTATATTTATTGTCAAATAAAATGAATATTGACTAACTAGAGAAAATAACAGAAGCAGTGATCCAGGAGGTGAAGAGTTTCTTTGAAAAAAATCCCAGTTGCTCATTTAGAAAAGCGTCTCAGCAACTTTCATTCACAAAAACAACGTTGTGGAGAATTGTTAGACACCTTCTTCGATTCCGTTTTTATCATTGCACTTTCTTTCAACCATTAACTGATGCCCACAAAGCGCAAAGAAGGCAGTTTTGTGACTGGATTCTGCAGCAACCATCCAACAATGTCGATAGAATCATTTGAACTGACGAGATGTTCTTTTGCCTCCATCAAAAACCATACTGAAAAAACGACGGAGTGTGGACAAATGAAAAACCTCGAAATATCTGCGAAACAAAGATAGGAATTATGTTAAGGTTAATTATGTTAAATCAATGATTGATTAATGATCTTCTTTGCCATTATTAATTGAATGAATCGTTCATGCATTCCTTGACGATGATGGTCATTTGTCGTCGGTTAATGGTGTTTCATACCTCAGATTCCTCCAGGACATAATTTGGCCCAGGCTGTGCCATTCTGCAACTCGTTCTTCACTTTTGTGGATGCAAGACGGCACTCCACCAAATTGCACAAATGCAGCTTTAGCTTGTCGAAATGAAAAGTTTAGAGTTCGAGACATCAGTTGAAGACGGAAAATCAGCTCATAGTCCAGATCTCAACTCCTTGGACTTCCACTTCTGGGTTGCAGCACGAATTCGAGTTTATATGGAAACCCCAGATTCCATTGCGTCTCTATTAAAATGTGTCTAAACCTTCGCTGAAGGAAAGGCCAGAAGACGATAATAAATGTTTTGTAAGAATATCCTGAAGCGTGCAATGTTCTCTCTTTCATTTCCAGCAACGTTTGCAAGGCTTCAGAAATTGTGTCTCTAACGACATAGGACAGTAAATGTGTAATAATCAAACATATTCTTTCCTTTCAATTGATGTATCTAGAAGGGAATTCTACGTACTTTGGAACACACTGTACTCTGATGGAACACACACTGTACACATAGGACTATTTTAGGTTTAAGAAATCAATAATTATAGAGAATGAAACATATCAACGGAATTACTTGATGAATGAAAACTGCCAAAAACAATGGTCCAAGGTATGGAGGCCATCATCATGGAAGTATCATGTTCCTCCATGATCATCAACTTTTTTTCCATATTTAACACAGAGAGCTTAATTCCAGGCTTAAAACCTTAAAGGATTACTGTTTATGATAAAAAGGGGATATGTGTACATATGTATGTGTATAGACATTAATCTGAGGGAACAATAGACAGAATAAACAATTGTTTGAACACCAGGCTTCAATATATACTCACCATACATATATAAATATAGTTTGAAATGTCCGGGAATGAAGAATAGTATATTAATTAAGGGATTAAGACCCCAACTCTTTTTGTACATACATAGGAATGAATGTATTTTTGATCATGTATTCGTGGACCCAGACCTCATTCTTCCTGGACTATCTAGCAGCCAGCCAACTTAATCCTTTTAATTAAGAGATTTATTTTTTGTAAGGAGTGTATATTACAGCTATTTTAATCAAATATTAGACTGGGGTACAGGAAAAACAAAATGGCGGAGGAGGGACTTCCTTCAATCATCTTTTCCTTCTTGATTGATCCAAAGAGGCTACAAATACCTCATTCTAATCGCCCAACTGTCCCTTGGGAAAACTATGATTAAGTCTAAGTATCTACAAACATTAATACATCTAATTCCGTTCATTCGTTCGTTTCTTTCCTTATTTTTTCTAAATGATGAATTAGACTTTAACGAAATTTTCATTGAATAATTTTGAAGGCGTGTTTGTGTGGTGGTGACACTCCCGGAAAATTCATTATCACTTAGTTTATTCGCCAAAACGTTTTTTTTAGCAACTTTTCAATATTACTAACGTAGATTTAGAACATTTCTTTCTTTGGATTACTATGTGTTATGGACTATTTTGTGCTTATTTGGAAAATTCTTTATACATATGTTATTTTATGCAAAAAAGCTACAAAGTCTTGATATTGGTAGGTTAGATTGGAGCAAAAATTGATATAAATTTTTGTGGGGATGTTAAGAAATATTTTTAATTAAGTGGTTGTTCCCAGAAAAAATAAATACAAATAAAAAATCGTTTATTTGTGGGTTCTCTGTCTCTTTAACACTTAGTTATATATTGATAAACTATTATATTTATATATATATATATACTTTGAGGTGAAATTACTTTTTAGCTCAAAATTTTTTTTAAAGAGACTTTATTGATTTTGAGATATTACATAAAAAATACATATAAATAAACATTTTAGTTTAAAATTAAATCTCTAATCTAAAATCTAGCTGCACTATATACAAAAATAAAATTAAAAAACATTTAGGAAACAATATTGTAATCCAACATAAAAATATAATAAACAAAGGTGTAAATAATAAATAAAATGCTAAAGATTGAATATATAATTTTGTTTGTCTTTAACAAATTTGCCTCATAATCTGTTGCAGAAATTGGAGATGTCCAGCGGAGCAAGACGGATAATATCATACCAGATCCCCCAATCCAGGCAACACCGGGTAGCATCCGCTTGTATATTATAAAACTGAGGCATATTAAATGAAATAAACCATACATAAAATGTATGGTATATTTCAGGATTTAAAAAACTCCTATAAATGCTATTATAAATTATTGTATCATTATTAGGCATAGCATTGCATCAAAATTACACTTTTAGCTAAGGAAAACGTTTATTAAACACCCTGTTGGGCCCCCGGTTTTACACATATACTTTTTTGTGTGGCTCAGTCACTTGTAGGTACTTTGTTAGCAAGGGGTAGCAATGAAGTCATAATTAAAAAAGGCCTCCTAGTAGCCAAGGGCAAGATTGTTATTTTTGGTGCTTGATGCACTGCTGTTTTTGCATATATTGTTTATTATTATTATATGCATTTGTATGATGAGGATATTTGATTTTGCCTACGGCTCCTCGTATGCAGATAATGAACACGTCACCATAAATCCAGCGACTGAACGCTACTACGGTTATGGTAAACATGGCAAAATGCATCTTTTGGGGCTTGTTTTTGTGTGCAGATTGCTTTGGCGCCGAATAAAGCAATGTGAATGTCTTATCATTATTATATAATATATATATATGTTAATTCTTTCTTGATAAGGAACTTATTATTATAATTAATGAAAAAATCAAGGATTAACGTTAGAGGTATATTTTCCTTGCTTTTTTTGATGATAGATTGACAGCTTTGGGAATGTCCAAAGAAAAGGTTGGATGTCGCACTTTGTTTTATATTGCTAGGAACTTTATACTATAAGTAAATGAAGACATATCAAAACACTATTATTGTTCATTGTTTATTTGATTATCAATGATAAACGTAGAGATTTATTAGCATGTGAGCTGTTTTCTCAATGGATAATAATATTCGCGGAATCAATATTGCTGAATTTCATTTGTTTATTACATTAAAAATATTTCTTTTTTATTCACCCCATGACACATTGCCGGCTAATACCTCTGAGAGATGCCACGAGATTTCAAAATTGGTTACATAATAGAGATCCTTTTGTTTAAATATATTTTTTTTTTTTTAGTTATTGTACTTCCATATTTCCCTATAATATTTATATTACTTTCTATATTATTGAGCTAATGTTTTATATATAGATATATATTATACAACAACAAAAATATAGATCAATAGACGTACACACCGATGAAACCTCAACAATAACAGTACCTTGTGTTAGAAAAAGTTCACCAAGTACATATATATTCTATCGAAATGACTAAAATTCAAGTATCAATGTACTGTTTAATATATTTCTAATCCTTAAGTAATACTAACTACAATAGTTAATTTATCTAAAGTACTGTTATACTCGCTTTAACCATAAACTAACATTCTAAATTTA
>CP045901.1:18619235-18630537 GCA_013387185.1 Caligus rogercresseyi
AGTATGTATAACTCATATGCATACACCTCTTACTCTTGCTCAGGCAAGACTCTTTGCTTATGTACATCTCTTTTTCTTGCTCAAGCAAGACTCTTTCGCTTGTGTACATCTCTTTACCTTGCCTCATGCAAGACCTTTTGTGTATACTTCCCCCTCCCGAATTTTACTATAAAGGAGACTGACTCCTAATATATGGGGTCTTCACTCTTTGATCTACATTGGAGTAATAAGATCACTTGGTTTCAATATTCCGCCTGTCCAACTTTATTCATCCAGCCGAGGATATCACATGGCGCAGTATGTAGGATCGGTCGCGGAATATCACAGTATTCCTTTTAGTATAAATATAGATAATATTGATATTTTTTTCTCTACGCCTCTCAGAATATGAAGCATGGCCGCGTACTGTAAAGTACGTGATTGATAGAAATAAGAAAAAGTTTTCTTCTCTTTTTTACTTGTATTCAGAAACTAAGCAAATCAAAATAAATATTTTCATTTATATACAATTCTTACAAATTATTTGCTTTATAACTTACGCAAATACCTATGACCAATATTCTATTTTCATTTACTTTTTTGTGTGGTAGTCCTGTCAAGCATTGTGGGTGAAGACCCACATCACATCTTTAGCAGCAAAAAAAGGATCTCTTTTGCTTGCTTTCCTTTTCCTTACATTTTTTAGCTTTCCAACTCGTCTATAAAGGCGCCAGGCCTGCACCATTTGGACATTCAGAAACCAGTTTGTATAATGCCCAATGCCATTTTTTAGTCCGCAAAGTAATCTATAATTTGAGACTGAGTTATCCAGCAAGCCAACTCCACCCATATTTTGACTCTAAACGATAGATGAATTAGGGCATGCTGTGGGTATCTTCTTCCGTTGTTTTCAGGCATTGCCTCATTGTTCCAACTATTCCAAGGCCTTTAGATTCCAAATAATCCATAAGGTCAAGAGAAGTAATATATTATCACAAACAATCTTATGGCCTTGTTTTAGCTCAAGTTGCTCTACCATTTCAACGACCACATCTGGACTCTGTCCAAGTCTCTTGGTGTAACCTTTGTATTTCCCCTATAGGGAAGACAATAGAGGAACTTTCCAAATGGAGTACATGCCCACCAGATCTTGAAACCGAAGTGTACGGTTTTTCCACGCAAAATTGTTTGAGGGGATGAGGTCCAAAAAAGTCACCATTGACCCTTCGATCGAAATATGCTCTGTTCTTTGAACATACATTTTTGCAGTTTGATTTATGCCGTCCATCAAAGGTTGTATTTTCCAAAATGGATTTTTAGGATTTGGAATACTTTCGAAGTGTATCGTATTAGTTTTTCATGGTTCGATCTGGAGATACATTTTTCCAAAGTTGTTGCATGTATCTTCCCTCGTTTCCCAATACATTATTTTGGAAGATGCTGTCATATATCCACGCAAAAAGGCTCAAGCATGACTTGCCCTAATCATATTGATGTCTATAGAGAGAGCAAAATCGATGTCATTGTTTTTCATTGCCACTTTTTTCGTTTCATCTAATATATTATCACATATTTCGTCCGTAATGAAAAGCTTAAGATAATCAAAAGGATTCTTTAGCTCATCTAAGTCTACGGGAATATTTTCAAGATTAGAATGAAAGTTTGAATCGAATTTAATCTTCGAACCAATCGAATTTTTTTGTGTGGATTGTATCCTATCTGAGTTTTTAAAACGAAGTAATTAGTCCTTCAAAGATTTTGAGGATTTTTTATGTCTTTCTTTCTTCTTTTATAGTTCCAGTAGAATTAAATGGTTCGTCATCATCATCAGATTCTTCGTCTTCATCATCTTCATTAACTTTGCAGTTCTGCTGTCTGACAAAGAATTTTCTTAGCAACCGAATTTACATCGACGACTCTACCAATTTCTTCCACTTCATCGTCCTCATCACTTAAATCGTTTGTCTCAAGAGGAAGGAAAATCATAATATCCGTTGGATTGTTTGGAGGGTAGTCTTCAAGTAGATCCAAAATTTCAATTGTGCTAAGTCCAGAAGTTCTGAATGTCCCAAAAAAAAATATAACGATATAATATGTATAATAAACAAACACAAATTTTCAGGTCATCTTCCATCGCGTACTTTAAAGTACGTTCAAAATCTACAATATAATTTTGAACACAAAAACTACAAGTACGACATTTTTTTTCATTGAGAAAAAAGTTTGGAACTATATCTTAAGTAATTAAAGAAAAAATGTGACAATACTTACGTTTTTTTTTAATGGTTGAACTTAATGGGAGCACAGATTTTCATTTTGAAATATTGACTTTATTCTTTGACTATTTATAAAATATACAAACTGAACCAATTTTTGGTACAATAAAATAAAATAATGAATGTTATTAACACGTAAATCTATCTATTTGTTTATAAAATAAGCTTCTAAGATAAAGTATTTGAACAGCATAATACCACAAAATCAGGTTATAACGCGTACTTTAAAGTACGCAATGGAAGTAATGGGTTAATAATACCCATTTTTTTACTGTCTTGTGTTTGCGTATGCATAAACACTAATTTAGTAATTTTATACGCATAGCTTAGAACTGTAAATATATATTATCCTTCCAAAGATTTCGTATTAAAAATAATACTAAAATGCGACGAGGACTGTATTAAAAAAGTGAATTACCGAGCCCCAAAGTAATGTTTTGATGTATCCCTGATGTAACGGCTGAACCAAAGTAATAATTAGTGCTTCAATAAATAAATGGACAAAGCGTAATTCCGATAAATGTTCCAGGAGTGAAAGATAGAAACTGAAAAATATGAGCGTTAGAAATTAGAAATTTAATATGTATATATAATTTGTTCATTAGATTTATCAGCGTCTTTTAATAATTGTTTTTTTTTGTTTATATGCCATAATTAATTTTTTTGCAGATAAGGTTCGATAGAATTGCATCCAGCAGGATATAATAAGCATTGTAGCATTGAAATTAGTTTATCGAACCTAGGATCTTGATTTATACGTGCTTTCTTTTCCCGTTTTTTGTTCTTATTATAATATTTTTGTGCACTATAGTTCACTTAGAAACGTCGGGGAATATAGAAGGGAATGATGTCTTCCCGAAAACTTAGAATGAGTCCACCATTATTAAAACCCTGCCTTTAAAGGGATATAATTCATTGGGACCGATTTAAGCGTAATGATAGAACTAAAGGCATGTATACACTAAGAGAGTGTAAACTCCGCCGTCACAGGGTCCTTATGAGCCTTCCGAGGCGGATTTTTCACGACTGGGGTGGCGTAGAGGGACGGGGGAGGGTTCCCTCGACGGAAATTTCGAGAGGAAGACGCTCCCGGCACCCCAATTTCACAGCACAGCGACATCTATTGGCAAGAGTAGGCTAACTTGAAATATTTATAGTAATTAGGCTCATTTGGCATCTTAATTCTGCACTCAGAGATGCCAAAATTTAATCACTTGTTCCTTTTGGCATTTCCACCAACTCCACAAAGTGCATCCGAATCCGTTCCGTACTTTTGAGTTATCCTGCTGACAAACAAAAGCAACCAACAAACCAACGCCAGTGAAAACAATACCTCCTTCGGCGGAGGTAATAACAGATAAATGCGATGAATACATCATATAAATAACAACCAATCAGATCGCTTATATGCAGTGGAGTACTTAACTACTTCACTTATGGCGGGAGATACAGTAGTATAGAAATGTATGAGAAAAAACCATAGCTTGAAATAACAAATAATAATAATACATTAGCGTGGGTAATATTAAGCGAACACATACTAATATGATAGATTTGTCACATCAGATACTAAAAAAAGAAACTAGGATCCATTATAAAATATAATAAGATATAAATAGCTTCATGATGCACAAATAATGAGCAATAGACAACATTCATAGCACAATTAGATCGTTTTATACTCCACCCCTATCTCAGAAGATGCTAAAAAGTACTTATTTTTAATATTTGTCTCAATTATCTCCGCAAAGCTCAGCCAGTAATTAAATAAACAATCCTATGAAAAAAGAATTTAAGTCCGTCTTCCCAGTTGGAAGTTTAAGGATTATTGATAGGTGAGGAGATGTGAGACACCAAATCCCTCACACCTCTTGCGGATGATGTGAGATCTGGATTAAGCTCTCTCTATATTCCTCTCTTTGTCTATATTTCAATTTGACATCAAACACAATCATGAGTTGTGTTGTATTATCATTAAGTGATTATATTGTTTAAAAAAGTACTAAATTGAGCATTAAAATGGTACACAAATAATTAAGATTTTCGGTATTATTATGATCGTTTTGCCAATATGGTTCGATAGAGTAGTATTTGCGATAATATAATTTTGCATTATAGTATCATTAAATGAGTAAATCGAACCTAGTTTACACTTTTTCAATTGATTAATATTGACTGTCCCCTCACGATAGTCGAACTTGTTGCCTCCACATTGAGAGGTAAACACGATATGCTCTGGAAGATCCTTGATCTATTATATATATATATATCATATGCTCTGGAAGATCTCTGATTATTTATGCATCATATATCTATATAAATTAATATATATATATATATTTCAGAAACTTTATTGATATAGAGATATACATATAAATATATTATATATATATATATATATATATATATATATAGATATATATATATATATATAAAGAATTTAGGGTACGGTTACTTCGATCTCCTACCTGAGCTAGAAACAAAGAGAAACCACACTTCAAACGGCCATCGTGCTAACATTCCTCACAAACCTCTCTATTATTGTACTTATTATAGAAGAAGAAGAAAAAAAAAGTATTAATTATCCGAGTGTTGAACATATTCATGAGCCGAGTCAGTGCTAGGAGCGACCACATTGATGAAGGAGCTCCCAAACGTCTCGCCTCCTCCTCCGATCATTGAGGATGAGACGAGACGGGGCAAATATAATGACTGGAATCATGCCACCCGTCCACTCCATTCGAGAAATTTGATCACAAGCAATGATGAATCAATGTAAACAATAACATAATAAGACAAGGCAGGAGCACTCTGGGTAACGATACTTTTTTTTTCTTCTTCTTCTATAATAAGTACAATAATAGAGAGGTTTGTGAGGAATGTTAGCACGATGGCCGTGTTGAAGTGTGGTTTCTCTTTGTTTCTAGCTCAGGTAGGAGATCGAAGTAACCGTACCCGAATTTAATTTAAAATTATATCTTTAATCTAAAATCTAGCATCACTATGTATATACAAAAATTAATTATAAAACAACATTAAGGAAACAATATTGTAATCAAACATACAGATAAAAAATAATGTCGCAAGTAATAAATAAATACTAAAGATTGAATATATTATTTGGTTTGTGTTTTAGCAAATTTACTGTACTGCCTCATAATCCGTTGTAGAAATTGGAGATGTACAGCGGAGCAAGACGGATAAAATCTTACCAGATCCCCCACATATTTCCACAGAATAGTATTGATTGTAGGGATCTTCTCTGTAAAGGCAAGGTATCGCGCTGCCGTCGAGATCATATGGCCCAATTATATATATATATATAAATTATACATTCAAATGGCTATTACGGATTCAGAGCCTTTCAGAACTCAATTTACCAATCAAAAACATTAAATACAGCTGTAATAACACTATTTTGTTGGTTTACCTATTCGATTCGATAAGAATGTTGTATCCGTGTGATATGCATACAGATAGCTCCATTAAAATGATTCCATTAAACCTAGGATATTTTCAGCGGAGTTAATCTGCATTCCCCTTTCCTCTCCGGAGTTAAACTTACACTATAAACACTGAAAGTCGAACACGCTTTCACAGAGTACTGTTTTTTTAAACAAAAGACATGATCGACAGAAGAATAGAGTCAAACTTGCTTATAAACATTGGTTTTCTTTTAAAAACTTTTAAAGTCAGAACTCATATGTATTTAATACTGTTAAACATTTTTGTATAATTCTTAAATCATAGCATTGCCACTGAATAACATTGCCACTCTTTTATTGCATTTAATATTCTCACTGAAAACACAGAATAAATATTTACATAAGGAAATAAACAAAAGCATTATGGTAAATGCAATTTTCTGTGTCTCCTTCTAATTGTCCAGCTTTTTTTGTAAGGGATAATAACTTATATTTTATGCAAAAAATTGTAGTGTTACATATGAAATCAAAATATATCGACTTTATTTAATATTTTTTACGAATGCACCATTATGACACAGAGATATATAAGGATGTGATTTGACAATAAAACATTGACATGAAGGGAGTAAAAAACCCATAAATGATACAAAGCACTCATAGATAATATAGAGTGACGAAGTAGCGTATGATGCTACCAATCTTCGCTTCGGCAACTTATGTTCTCTATTGGAAGTACAGCTGATAGCCTTACATTAGTTATTTAAATAATACGTATATGAGTCAAGGCAGTGACATAATTCAAAATGCTTTAGGGAAAATGTTGAGGGCAATAAATGTCAATTTAATTATTCGATGACGTAATAATATATGATGTTAGATTGCAACATTCAGGAAGGAACTTTCAATTAACTTTCACTTATATTTGCATGCATATTCGTCATCTCTGACCCATTGCCTCAGGAATATAAATATATATATAGTATTTATAATTTAAGGTGCATTGGTTGGTCTCCAAGATTAATGAATTATATTTATATTGAATATAATAATAGCAACGATTTTTCATGAGTTTATTGTACTTAAATGTACTGGCGACAAAATTATAGAGTAAATGAATCATTGCCATTGTCAAGGATTCTTGAGATCAAATCCTGTGTTATTACATGCACCATATTAAATTAGTTTATCAGTTAAATGTTCTTTTATTATATCATATAGTGCTTACTTAAGTGGACGGTAAAAAGGAGGGTTTGTGTGGTATATATAAATACGAGTTATCATCTTTGATATGAGAGAAACCATAGAGATATAAAGACAAAGGGAGCTATTGGATTCATAAGAGAAAAACATCATTTTGTTCTATATAAACAGATCTTTCTATCTCTATGATCAACTACGAGACGTAGTACAAATTACTTTGTTTGGTTTGGGCACAGGCTGAACGATGTTTCTCTGCATTGAGGGAATAAGCTCTCTATATCTTTATATCTCTATGGATAGAACACATAATTAAAGTAACAATATATATTCCTTAATTATCAAATATATAACTCTATTACTGATTCATTTTTTGTTGTCTTTTGATATCTATAGAAGAGTCACGTGCCAGGTAGTTGTTTCTTTAACATGGGCTTTGTGGGGTTGGAGGCAACAAGGGCTTACCACAGATCATCATCATCACCTTTGCACCCAGGTGATCAAATATAACAATTAACAAAATAATCGTCTTTGAGCTTCCGGTCCCTTCAAGTCGGCACGAGATTGGTAGTAGCATATCATGACGACTGCTTAAATTATTCGTCAAGTCTTGAAAGTGAATACAGAGGGCTTTTTTTAAATACTTCCTCTAAATGTGTTAGATATTAAGTACTTTTTAACTATCTATGCTCTTTTAAGGAAGACTCAGGTGTTGTTTACATATGTATGTAGACAACTTTGACAAGTGTGTCCATCTTTCATAGAATGTTGGTAATAAAATTCACCTGTTGATTTATACAATATATGACCGGAAAACCCTACAAACTGTCTAAATTTTAAATAATATATATTCTCTCATAGAGATAAAAAGATATAGAGAGCTTATCCCTTCAGCTGTATTTTTGTGTCCAATATAAAACAAGTAATTTAATCTACGTCATCGTAAGCTGATATAGAGATTAATCTATCTCTATGATCAGCTTACGATGACGTAGTACAAATTACTTTGTTTATTGGACACACAGAATACAGCTGAACGATGTTTCTCTGCTATGAAGGGAATAAGCTCTCAATATCTATATCTTTATATCTCTATGATATAAAGTGATCTTAAAAACCCTTTCACAGAACATGTTAAAATGTGTTGAAAAAGTAATTAATAAAATGTCCCCTCAATGATTATAGTAACGTTGTTTATTGCTTTAAATTATAATTTTATTTACAGGTATGTCTTATAACAATTACGATTGTCTTAGGCGAATCAATACAGTAGTAAAGTTTGCTTTTTAGCATATTTTGTTGTTCAGATTTGATGTTCAGATTTTAAATTAAAATGATTAATTATATTTTTACGCCTTAACAACGTTTTATGTAAAAAAGTTTGGGCGAAGTATTTTACAATTTTATAAAATAATCAAATCTTATGAAACTTTTATAAGAATTTAATTATTGGAATAGTTTATTATGTTTTAACGTTTGTGTGTGTGTTGAGTTTTAAAAATGTATTGTTTGATGTTTTGACATTATTTTTGAATACCTGTTGTAGGGCTGTTCGAATTCGAATAGTATCCCAAAAAGCGAATTCGAACCTGAAAATAATATTCGAATGTTAAAAAACACTTTTACTCTTTTCTATAAAAAAACCGTCATCACTTTTTTGGAAATTATTTTCTAAAAAAACGTCATCACTTCTTTTTTGGAGTTCTTTTCTAAAAACGCCACTTTTTGGAAATTCTTTTCTCAAAAAACGTTGTCTCTTTTTTTAGAAATTATTTTCAAAAAAAAAAAATCGAATTCGTTATTTTTTTTCAAACGAATATTCGAATGTCATTTTTGAGCAATTTGGACAGCCCTACTTTGTTGTCATATTTTATGTTTTGAAAGGCGACTCAGGCGAGGAATAATTTTAAACTATATTGTTATTGATATTATACATATAATTCCTTCACCTAAATATTTTATTATATTTGTTGTATTTTATATCTAATAGCATAAAATATTTTAAGCCTCAATAAAAAAATAAAAATAATAACGTTTGTTGTCCGTGGTACATAAAAATATAAATAATAAAATTATTAGATTCAAAATCCTATTGGAACGTTAGCCTGTATATCCCGACGAATTGAACTTTTAATGCAATTAACGTAGCTGTTAAGATTTTTTAAAGTGTGCTGTTTTTGTGTGTTGTTTATTTATACACTGATTTTTTTTTTCTGTAATAAACCAAATAAAGTAGAAAATATATGTTGAAAGTGGCATTAAAAGATGTTAAATAACTTAAAAGGATGATTTTCCTCCAAAAACAGGTCAACTGTATTTAAAGAGCCATTTTTTACCCTTGAAACATAGAGGAGGACCATTAGGTTGTTGTGTAGGGAAGTAAACGATGGACCTGCAAAGAGGCTTGCAAAAAGGTGTTTACATGCATGGAAGTGCTCTTCATGTGGGCGGAGGATGGATTGGATATAATGATCCTTCTCATAATACCTTCTTTGTGTGTTTCTTCGTTATTTTTGCATAAATATATAACTATTATCCTAGGCTATACTTATTTGGTGGTGGTGGCTTATAATTAACTGCAGAATGAGTGTGTTTTTAATTTACTCCCATCCTTGCATCATTTACTCATACTAGGAGAATATCTCTGGAGCTTATGTATGCTTAGTGAGTATCACTGAAGGTAATGTTTAACCCAGAGCCTTATAAGTAGAGTTACGTCGTAAGGGCCAAGGTCTGTAATATAAGTCTGGGCAATAGAAAACAACAACATGTATATAGCAGTGTGACTACTCAATGACGTCACCGGAGAAAGAATATATCTATATATATATATTATTAATTTAATATATATATATAGATATCTATCTATATTATATGTATATATATATATAAATTATATATTTATTTATATGTGTATATATATATATATAATCGTTCTCTAGTGACGTCATTGAGTAGTTATACTGTAGGATTACATGTTTTTTTATATTGCCCAGAACTTATTATACAGACCTCGGTAAGAGCTGTCTTTGTAGCAGCTGACTCTCAACAACTGGCTCAAGTCAGGCTCAAAACATTCATAACTTATTGTGGGAGTTGTAAATAAATAGTCATTGCGATAATTTTTTGTAAATATAAAAAATATATAACATCAAATATCAATTAAAAAACACAACTATGCCTGCTTGTAGTGCTGTGGATTGTACAAATCGCTCAGGAGCCCAAGGAATTTCTCTCTTTTTATTTCCCATGGAACAACCGCCAATAAATGTCATAGATTTCTATTAATTTTTGTATAAAATAATTAGTATCAGTGATGTCATTGGTCATTTAATTTTTTATCACTCTCTCTCTCTCTCTCTCTCTATATATATATATATATATATATGTTTTTTGTGAAAATTGGATCTATTTAAAATACCTTCAAGAACCTTTGTTGTGTGTACTATTCCTGTGTGTAACATATAAATGTTTAAGCCCGGCAAAATATATGTCTTGGGAAAGACAAAAGCTTATTCCCTTCAATAATATAGAAACATCGTTTAGCATATGCCCAAACTAAACAAAGTAATTGGTACTGCATCATTGTAAGTTGATCATAGAGATAGAAAGATTGTTTATATTAGGCAATATGATGTATTTCTCTGAAGAATTCAATAAGCTCTCAATGTCTTTATATCTGTATGGGAAAGACACGTGGAATCAGAAGGTAAATAATAACATGATCATGACACCGCAGAGTCCAGTCAGTAAGTGTGTATTATTTTATCCAAATAGATAATAATCACAATAATAATAACAATTACCACAATTAAACAAACAATAAATATCTCATCAATCCTGTCGAGACATACATGTAGATGTCCTGACACCCCAGTATGATTTTGAGATAAAACAAAGAAAACCCTACTTAGATACTCAACTAACATAAAATAACTTTAAAAAAAACCATCGATTTGTCAATAGATCAAACAGTTAAGGAAGAAAGTATTACACATCAACTTTTTTTCAAGTAATAGTAATACTATGACGACCATAAACCTTTGAAAAAGTTAATTATCGTCTCTTGGGCTGATTGAAAATATTTTCGTTTTCTTGCATAATTGAAAATTTATCATTATACACATGGACCATATTTTCTAAAATATATATCATAATCCCTCCTAAAACCCAGATTTTGCCGGGCTCTTCTTTATCTTCTTACGCTTGACCCCGATGATACCCACTAATAGTGATGGCTAAGTAAATAGGGCTTTTTGCAACCAAAAATATGTATGGAATATGTTTGGGACATTATCCATGTCTTATGCAAAATAGAAATGAAGTAAACAAAAATAACATCATATATTTCTAGCTGAAAAAAAAACTTGTTAAACAAGAGAATTAGGAAACAATCATTTTGTAATGCTTCGTTAAGGAGTT
>CP045901.1:18630637-18663714 GCA_013387185.1 Caligus rogercresseyi
TAGTTTTTTATTTAGGAGATGTAAGTAAACTTCAACAAGATTCATGGCTGTTGTTTTGTTCTTTAATATACTTGCCGAAGATATGTATGGTAGTGATCAATATTAGAGTATTAATTTGATCTCTGTTCATGGAGGAAACAGCTAAAAAAAACTTAAGAGGAACTGCAACTTCATATCTTTATCAAGAAAAGTTAAGAGTGATTGACATCACTCTCCATCTCTGGTATTATTAAAATTTGAATAGCGACATGTGTATTATAAAAAGTTGTTATTTTCCACATAACTTGAATTTTGGGAGAAAGACAGGGACAGAAAAAGCTTCTTTTTAAGTAATCATATGGAAAACGAATTTTCCGGTAAACACTCCAAAAAATAAAACCACGTCTTACTACCACAGTCTCCACCAAAGAAATTTGGTCAAAATCTAACGTAGCAATTTTAAAAAGTCAGAAAAAAACGTTTTGGCGAATTAATAATCATGGCGATGACTAATTTTCCGGGAGTTGGCAACCCCACTAAAACACTCCCTGAGATCTTAAACTGTTCACTGAAAATTTTGCTAGGATCTAATGAACTGTTCGGAGATACAGGGAAACGAACGAACGAACGAACAAACCAACGAACGGAATTCTTTTTATTAGTATAGATAAGACTTGTAGAAGTTCTTCCCAAAGTTTTTATCAATTAAATTTATATTAGATCAATTCCATCAAGATTCTTATTATTTATTGTGTATTGAGAATAAAATTTACTAGAAAAAATATAGCTTCATTAACAAAAGTCATAAATAAATGAAACTATGTGAGTAAATAAGATATACTTATAAAGCAAATATCTGAAGAAAACATTAGTTACACAGCCATTTTTTTGTTACTGCTACTAATTTATGGCATCAAACAAATAACTGAATATAATGTTAAGATACAATCCAAAAATTTGTGAAAACTAAGAGTAAAAAAAGAATAATCTTAAGCCCCCCACAAAAATGAAAACAAATTGATTATATAATATGGAGTATTATTATTTAGAATCCTAATTTTATTCATATTTTATTTATTTCTAAGATTTTGTCGTCATTTATGCATCAAAAAGATTTTATGATGCTTTCATATTTCAAAGTGCCTTTGTTTTTTAATACTATCTTGAAAATAGGTAGCATGCATATTAATAAGTATTATATCCAAATTGATCCCCATCCCTATCGATAAAAACTCTATTTTCCTTGTCCTGCTGCTCATTATAATATATATTTTTTCTATAATAAAGGACCTGATTTTATTGCCTATATATATTTTTTCTTCGGAAAGGATGAATATTGAAGAGTAGATTTTTATTTCTTATTCATCGCTTCTTTCTTAAAAATGTTTTTTTTATAATATGAAGGAAGAACTCTGTTAGTATTTAATATCGAAAGCAAAAGTCTTTAGTGCTTAAGTTCTTAAGGAATACACAATTGTGGACTCCAAAACTACTTATTTGATTTTCGATTATCTTAAAATCGCTTAAATAGTCGTTTTTAATACAAATGACAAAAAACATTTTTTCCAGTTTATATTTTTCCGGGAATGACGACATACTCAAAAATATTTGTTCGCAACCAAATAGTTGAATATATGTTATCAATCTGTCAAAATCTAACGCGCCATTATCATAAATCGTAGAAAACGATATTTTTAAATAAATAAACATAGGGATATCTAAGTTTCCTGGAATATCAAAGTGTCTAAAGCACATCATAACACTTTAAATTCACCCACAGAAAAAAATAATTCCAAATCTAACCTGCCATTTTTAAGAAATTGCAAAAAAAGCGTTTTGGTGAGTAAAATAACAGAGCGATATTGAGTTTTCGTGGATCTTCATCATCATTAAAACTCTCTCTGAGCTCTCAAAACTATTCATGGAAATTTTGTCAGGTTATAATGAATATTTTGGGAAATACAAGCAAACAACATACAATCGAACATATAGTTATAGAGCTTTTCACTAAAATATTTTGTATGCTTCTCATCTAATACTTTCCCATAACTAATTAAAACTCTTAATATATATATTGAAACAAAACTGGTCCACCCTCTAAAGAAGTTGTCTTTCTATAAATAACATTATTATTTTCATTCAAACTTGTAGTTTTTAACCATTCCTGAAGTAAATATTTTGTATTTTATTTCTAGACATTTTTTTCTGATTTAAAATATTCTAATATTGAGCTTTTGTGTGTTCCTATGAATATATATATTTCATTTGTTATATTGCCTATGCATATCATAGAAGAAATGAATTAATCAAGCTACTAAGACAAACTTTATACTAAGAAAGTTTTAATGAAATTTGAATATACATATGTATACATCTATATTTATTGTATAATTTGTATTCAATGTACATGCATGGCTCTGACAGTTTCTTTGAAACTGCATTTTATTTGTGTATGGATCCACAGATTGTGAGGATTGAACAAAAAGAAGTTGAGTATTAAACTGCATTTTTTTTATAACTCCGCTAAGAGCTCTGTGAGCAAAATATGTGAGCTGTACTCGATTTTGTATGTTTATATTACCTTGGATAAGTAAATATGGATGAAAGGTAAAGCCGTAAATTATAATTATAAGAGGACTTTTGAATAATAAAGGATTTTTATTTATTTTCGATAATATTTATAATAGAAAATTGCAATATTAGATGAAAAAAATATTTTACATTCATATTTTGACTGATATATATATAATATATATATATATATGGATAAAACATAGTTATATTTTAATTCCTGATATGTATAATACACAGCCATAAATAAAACGGTCATTTATATAATTTGATTTGGGGAAAATGTCATGTTAAATTAACAAATTGTTTTTCTGGAGAGTTTAATTTAGAGAGTCTAGAATTGTATCATTCAATATATTATTTTCTTCGACTCTCACCTTTAATGGATACATACAAAGAAAATAATATTCTTACATAATTTTTTTATATCATCATGCGCCCCAGTTCAGTTAGAATAATAAAAAAAGTTTTAAGAAATGGATTGAAATTAGATAAAGATATTCATCCACCGATGGACAGTATGCCAAACACAAATTATTGCATGAAACTGATGGAATTTATACAGACTATCATAATAATAATAATATAAG
Organism: Caligus rogercresseyi; assembly: GCA_013387185.1. Taxonomy (NCBI): domain Eukaryota; kingdom Metazoa; phylum Arthropoda; class Copepoda; order Siphonostomatoida; family Caligidae; genus Caligus; species Caligus rogercresseyi. Next base: position 18,633,778 of record CP045901.1, read on the forward strand.
AAACAGAATAAATAGTAAAGAGGTCATGTCTAAATAATATATTTATTTATAAGGGGGTTACGCATCGTTAGTAACACAATTATATACATTTAAGGGCTAACCGCTTTTTTTCTCTATAAAAAAGGCTTATTTTAAAACTACATAAACTGTTAGAAAAAAGTTTTTTTTTTTGATGTGTTAAAAACAAACATTTATTATCATTGGGTTAACAGTATTTTAAACATATTCAACTTGTCATTCTCCATCATTGTGATGCGACCTCGAGCCACCTACTGAAGGTCTTGCACGAGTTCCTAATGTACTCAGAGGAGATGGTGTCCCTGTACTGGTTGGTGTAGTCACTCAGGGCGCTGATGTTGGGGTGGGCAGGCTCTATTCTAGACGTGCACCCAAAAAGATAGTTCAGGGGCTCGCTTATGAGGTGTGGGGCACACCATCTTGGGCCAGAAGGGAACGTTGTCTGCGAGCAAGGTCACCTTGGCGGGTGTGGGGGTTCACCATCTTGCTAGAACAACACATGCCGTCCAGGATTTGACCCTGACCCAGGATATGAAGTCACATTCAGAGACCCAGACATACGTGGCTGTGGTGAGCCTGAACCCCTTGGGTAATCAGATGAAGGACGCCCACAACCCATTGATGGTCTCTTGATCCACATTCACCTCACACCACTATTGGAATCCCTCTGGATGCTCTCTTTTGTTGTGGATGTTGTACTCGTTCATCTGCCTCGAGATGTGAGTGGGCGTCTGCCCCGCATCCAAAATCTTGATGCAGTTATCTTGTTCCGACGTCATTTTCTTAGTAACTACGACAACTAGAAGCATGCATTTTTTGTTTAAATTTATTTTTTGTCTTGTCTAAAACGTTAAAGTCGAAGTTTATAATTTTTGATTCACCAAACCTCAGTTGTGTTTAAAATTGCGGGGCTCGCCCGGCAAGTAACAAAAGATACATAATTTATAAAGAACTAGAGTGCTCTATATTGTTTAACTCTAACTTTTTATTTTTTCTTCTTTTTTAACAAACTTGATCACATGATTCAGACTAGCCACTTGAAGTCTTATCAAAATGTTCATCTATATTATTATTATTATTCCAAGGCACTTCAAAAGTTTCTTGTTTTTGTGTGTGTGCGTCTATTCATTTTAAAATTGAGATATGAAAGAAGAAGCAGATGACTTGCAGTTTTGTGCCTTGGTCCATGATCGGATATTGTATTTCATGTCTGATGATTGAAATCACGAAGTTTGAAGGATTTTCAATATATACTCATATATATATCTGCATTCAATTCAACTGAATATAATGCTTGTATTCATCTGCATCCTTCGCCATGAATACTTTCCTTTGAATGAAAATGGTTTTCTATTACCACTACAGATAATAGACCCCCAAAACCTGTCGAGTAATCTGAAATAATTATCTCTCAATTACTCAATGGATCATACATTTTAATGTACAATTATAAATCGCCATAAAGAATACAATTAATTGTTAAATACTCCATTAGTTCTTCGAGTCTTAATAGGATCTAATAATTATTGTCCACCTTATTCATTAATAAAAAAAGTTGTACAAACAAAATCAATAAAATAACTTCTTTTATTATACCTAATATAATCAAATATACTATTTCGCTTTCAATTAAAAACACACTGATTTAACAAGTCTTTAATTTTTTTTTGATTTTTCAAACAGTTTATCAATTTGTGTTTCGTCATAGAACACTTTTTTGCTGTTATTGGGATGATGCATTAAACTTCTGTAAGAAATCAATGAGACTTGTTCTTTAAGAAAATAAAAAATATATATTACAGTAAATTTGCAAAAATTGATTTTTTTTCTTCACATACAACAGTGATACAATGTCTTTTTATTTTATAAAGGTATTTTCCGAGACAACATGATATCTACCTACAATCAAAGCTAAAATAAAATATAATAATTAAAAAATTCGAAAAACAGATTTACTAAAGAATTTTAATTGTGATCATTTAATTTATTTTAAAAAACGATATTGTTTGTTGCTGTACTTCATTTAGAGTATTAATTATGATATTAAGGCTTAGAACAATAATGACAATGAAATATATTTATTTTTTAATAATGCTAGAGATAAATATTAACTATATATATATATATATATTTACATAAACATATGTTTATTTTTTATATAAGCCGGATCTAATAAGATATATTTTCACAGTCCTGCAAAATATTTTTTCCATAATGTAAATATTGTATTAGAAATATTCCAATTGAGAGTCTCTGTCTTAAGAAAAATATTAATAATTTGACAATCCTAAAAAAAAAAATATTACTATCATTAACGTATATCTATTCAAGAACTTTAAAAATGATAAATTAAGTGCCCTCAAAGTGATATAAATATATATGGACGCTTTTGTCTCTTTAATCAAAAATATATCCACAACAGCCATAAAAACTATAATTAAATACTCCTTCAGCCAAAACATGGGTGACTTTCCTATTGGAGAAGAGAGGTAGCGAGCGCATTTGGGCCATTTGAATATAGTTTGAAGACATGTAAGATCCAGACGCCCCTCGCATTCATTTGAATAATTATTCTCAATGGAATGATAAAAATTTATTGGCCCATTCACTCTTTTGACTTCTCAACGGATCACCTATTGATCCTATTACAATCTTTAGAATTCTTTCTTTAATTAAATTTAATGAGGTTTCATCATTATGTATTTTGAAGTGAAGGAGGCTGGTTGAGTAAGTATTCAAAAGTTGGGATAAAGTTGTATATATTTGCCTCCAAATCGTTTATAAGCAATTTTCTTTTTAGCCGTAGCCTATAGATATTATATTAAAAAAACTTTTTCTACCACATAAACTTTTCTTTTAAGTGTCCCTGAATCCACTAAGCGCAACAAGTAAGCATACGAGCTCAGTCATAACCTTGCTCAGCAATTGTAGCTATCTGGCTGAAGGGATGAGACAATAATAAGTCATCATGACGTATTTCAATTTTAATTCATGTGTAGGTCAAATGATCTCGATTTAAGATCCGATCAACGAACATAACAAGCTTCCATGTGTATATTTTTATAAATCTTAATATTTATAATGCATCTTAATTATTGTGAGTAATTAGAAAAAGATTTGTTATCGTGTTTTCATAATTAAATACAAACTAGCAAAAACTGAGTAGCTTCAGAAAGTATCAAATCAAAACAACGAATTGATACGTACTTATTAGAGGTCAATCGATATATCGGTGCCGCCGATAATACATTTTTATAATTATCGGTATTAGCAAATTTTGTGACGGATAGTTGCCAGTAGATAAATATTTTTTTATAGTTTAAGAATTTTTTTTGATGACATTACATACCTTTAAAATAGATGTTATATTTAAAAAATGCATTCATTACATCAAAAGACGAAAATAAGCTCCTTTTTTTAAAGGGGCGAAGTGTAGTCAAAAGAGTGATGTTCCTTCTTTACCTAAGGACAGACAGCGTGATAACCTTAACGTTCATTTTTTATCTCAACAAATGACAAGAAGTATATTAACTAATATAGCCAGTTAATTATTAAACATTTTCAAGCTAAAAAGAGAATAATATTTGCATTTTAAATGGCTTTTTGAAAAAACTATCGCAAATATATCGGCTCTTGAAATAAACTATCTTTCGACGTCTAAAACCAAGTATTTAAAACAGGAATAGAGATCAGCGAAAATAATAAATATATATATAGTTGCAATGAAAATTAGATCTGGGATTCATTCTGTTGGCTCTTTAGTGAAGAATGCAAAAAAGCCTGGGTGACAAAATGAGTGGCTTTGAATGAAATACTCAATGAGATATTTATCAGGGTCAATCAAAATTAGTAATTAAAACTAATTTGCAAGAATATCAGCTGAGGCTAGCGTATCCCTGAAATGACATGGAGCGTTCCAATGCTATATAAGGAAAAAAAGGAAATAAAATAGCCATCACCAATCTACGGAATCAAATACTTATGTAACGGTTTGTGATTGTAAAAATTGAAGGATTTTTCGGAATAGCACATCTGCAATCAAGTTTTTCTTTTAAGTTTTGGTTCCCAAAAAAATATACTATTTTGTATTAAAATAAGATATATTTGAAAAAAATAATTAATATTTTTTTGTTTGCATAGTGTTTGTTAAATCCCATCATGTATAATTGGATTATCTTGAATTTGACGAAGAAAAATGCTTTTTCATCCTTCAATAAGGATACACACATATGAAATAGTATTTATTCTTGAAGTTACAAAAATGCATCATGAAGGGAAAAACAACAAATTAATCCTTTTGTGTCTACACATATTTTCTTATATCTATACAGAATCAAGATGTTTTGGGAAGAAACATCTGCTTCAATTGAAAAAGGTGCTAAGCAATTCTTAAGTAGTTTTCATATCTTTCCTTTCTTCATCAAAGGAATGAAGCTATTAAGATATATCTTTTAAGTACGTGTCTATGAGCGGATGTTGAGTTATAGATCAATTTTGTTAATGTGACTAGAGTACCATTCAGTTCAATCGTCATGATGACATACACAAATGAGACACTTTTCTGAATAACGATTGCAAATTTTGGTAATCAAATAATAGCTGTAAATACATTTAATAAATATCCAAAGGGACACATGTAGAAGGAATTTCTACATGAGGTATCTTTGCAATACTGTCCGAGCCGGTAATCTACGGTCCATCTTGACAGTTATTTAAGGAATGCACGGTTTTGAGTTATTCTATTATCCTTTATAAACCTTTAGAAGGGTCATTCTAGCTCAATAGGGAACAGTCTCGAAATAAATGAATTGCATTTCAACATGCAATGCACTATGGACTTACTGACCTGTGGATTAAGTGGAGATGCCGTAAATAAATATATGTCAGGAACTGAACAAGAGAGTTTAAATATGAGTGTCTGTGTGATAACGATACACTTTTTCATTCGTCATGAACGACTATAGCTCAAGTTTATCCCAAAAATACCAGTTCCTCTACCTACAAAAAATTTGACGCAACCTTTTAAAAGTACGCCAATCGTACACGTAGGAACCAGCCTTAGCTGGCATGTCACCCAACTAATTGCCAGTACCTCTGCTATGCTTTTTTAAAATTTTAGGCCATAAAGATTGATTAAATAAAAAAGTCATAGCAATACAGGGTATTTTAACATGATATAATCGTAAAGGCATTGTTTTCCAATTGAAATTAAATGCAATAATTGTGTTGTTGGGGCAGACGTGAATTGATTATACCAGGATTGCCAGGCCTCATGCCGAGAGAATATAGCAACAGAGGATACAATAAAAGCGCAGGACCTTTTAATGTTCTCCTTTACAACAGTCAATAACCAGTGGAGTCATAGTAATCATATATGTAATTTAAATGGATAATTATTGCGTATTAAAAGATATTTACTTCGAAATAAATGTAATGTTATTATTTATATAAAAATGTCAGATTAAAATCTGTAAAAATAACTATGGTGCTACTTAAAAAATTGGATAAGCTTGATTATATTACTTATTTACCTGTTTAAATCGATGGAATTTCATTCGGTTATATATATATAGAATATATATAATATACTATATATGGTTGTTGAGGGTAGGATCCAAAATACGAATTGAAGTCGAGGTCCAGGGCGGAATCGAATTTACGATCTTAGCCATTCCCTAGAACACCACAACCACTTTAACCATGTGTTGCCCATTCTACCTCTGGAAGCCAAACAGGGAAACAAGAATATATATATAATATATATATATATAGTCATAGCAATTCAGGGTATTTTAACACGATACAATCGTAAAGGCGTTGATATCCAATAGAAATTAAATGGAATAAACTTGTTCTTGGGCAGACGATAATTGATTATTTCAACATTATTTGTTTACATATATGGGACTACCAGGCTTCATGCCGAGAGAATATAGCAACAGAGGATACAATCTGAAGTCGTTTCATTAAGAAAAACTAATATCCGGTCCCTTAGATGATAACTAATAATAATAATAAAGTAATTTCCACGTTGCTTTTAAATTGTTTTTTTTTTTGCTTAAGAGAGTCATAAACGAAAATGACTCACGAATGAATCGGCGGTTCTGACTCAATTACTTTTTTTCTTTATTGTTTAAAGCACTTAAATAAAGGAGGCTCTTGTAACTACGATTGCAACGTAGGAACAAACAAAGAGTACTTGTTTTCTTCTTTTCAATAGTTTATATAAATCCGTAATTAAAAGTGTTTTATAATTAGTGAAATAACGTCTCAGTTTCATTTAATAAGTGTGTGTATTTGGTTCAATTTATGTATATTTATGTATGAGTCAAGAAGGCTGCGCCTATAAGCACACTGTAATGCACATCAATTCGATTTTAAAATATCATGGTTTGTAATAAATTTATTTATTTCTTGAACAAAATAATAAGATGTAAAAGAAATATTTATTTATATATATGCAAGAAAACGTGAGACCCTTTCAATGAAGGTGTATTTTATTTTCAGCGATAACGTTTATATCTGTCGATAGTCAATATTTTTTCTCAATAAAAGCGTAGGACCTTTTAAATGCTCCCTCGTTTCAACAGTCAATACCGAGTAGAGTCATAGTAATAATAAATGTAATTTAGATTGGATAATAATTGCGTACAATATAATTTACATCCGCATTATATAATTTTATTGTGATATAAAAATGTCACATTGAAATTAGTAAAATGAACTACTGTGCTACTTAAAGTTAGATATGGTTTTGATTGTATACTTTTTATCTATTGAATCGAGTGAATGTGATTCGTGTGATATATATATATATATATATATATATATATATATTATATATTATATATATATCTATATATATAATATATATATATATATATATATATTATGATATATATTATATATAGTAAGATAGATAGATATGTATTAACCGTGAAAATAGTTCATCGAATCTAGTATCTTATTACGAGGCTGACCAAAAGACCTTCTCTCTCGATAGTCGAACCTTCGCGATCAACATTGAGATTCAAGCACGGATCCACTGAACATTATACTATATTATAGCTATCTCTATCTTTATATATATATATATATCTATACGAATACAGTAATAAATGCCTAACAAAGATGCAGGTTTTTAGCAATACATGAAGAGTAATGTACGATGTAACTGACTACAGATATTCACATCCAGCGCTTTGGATGATTATTTACATTTCATGCCTATGAAAATTCCTATATTTCATTTATTCTTATCAATAATATACTCATACTCAACACGTAGACCCTATCATATTTCAAATGATACAACAAAAAAACTTTAATGTGGAACAGATAAACCAGGCAAAGTAACAATACAAAGCAATACTTCTCACTCATCATATCATGTAGGATATAAAACAAAAACAATACTTTTGAAAAACTCATTCATGTGATGCCCAAGCATTGAGGCAACGTTATTGTATTTCTACGGAAATTAAATTATCGGAAATGCACTTTATTTTTAAACTCCTATTAAAAACCATATATATATATACATACATATATATAGTCATACTCATTTGTTAAGCCAAAGTGACTTAAGTAACGGCTTCGAAGTTAATAAATATGTTTCTCTGTTGTAGCTTTTCTCCTTCTTAATGAAATTTATTACAAATAAAGAAATAACAAAAATAATAAAAAACTTAAATAAGTAAAAAATAAAATATTTTAATCTATATAATGAAGGTAAAACAATGTTTTTTGTCGAAAGAAATATGTGAAGAAACGGGTATTGTAAAATTGTATATCTATATATATGGATCCATTTTCAGAAATTATTTTATGAAAGTAAGTTTGGTATTAATTGACATTGCACTAATTTTGAGTACAAAATCTCTTTAATTTTTTGAGACAATCCTCTCTCTCTCTCTCTCTCATATATATATATATATATATATATATATATATATATATATATATATATATATATATATATATTATATACTTTTATGCCTATTAATTTTATACGTTAAGAGAACGACAAACATTACTTAAAAGAATAATTTAGGTAACAACACCCCAAAAATGACATTTGTCTGGTAATTCCCATTTTTTTGTCGTTTTTTTTTTATAATATTTTTTATCACATAAAGGTATATAATTTCTTAATGAAGGAACAATTAAGAGGATATATAATAATTCAACGAGTAGATGAGACTATGGGGCAACTTTTCGCAAATGATTACACTTCTCAATCTCTATATTACTACTACTCGATGCTTCCTCCTTTAACACAGTCTCTAGACAACAACCGAGGTCAGTTTAATCAGTTTGCTGCTTTTTTTTTCCTCCTTGATTATGTAAAGAATACATTAGTAAATTAAAAACTCAAGCAATGCGCGAATATAGACATAATTGAAAAAATTATTTGTAAACTTAAAAACTGTAGTTTTCCATCTTTTAATTTGATATAGTTCGATAAAATTTCGGATCGGTCAGTTCCCGCGGTATGCTTAAGAAATATGTTATTTTCAAAAGTAAGTACATAGATGGCACTCCTGATATTAATGGCAACAGTATCTGTATTATCAACAACAAACGCCAATAAACGTACATCCCTCCTTGAAAACAATAATCATGGTTATTTTTTCATATTCAAATAACCAATGTCTATGATCTCTGATGATGCCTTGCTTCTTACTACTGTCTGTAGGGTGTTTGTATTTTATGTGCTTGTCTAAGAGATAAAGATACCCCTACCCACGAGAATGACAATCCTAATTTTTTATTCTTCCCTTTATTTAAGTGCCCTGTGGCTCTTTGAATTTATTATTATTATTGTTGATCATCCTAAGAATTATAAAAACAAAAAGATAAAAATAAAAGCCAAAAAACCCTGTATCATGATTCTTAATAATAATAATCAGGCAGCTCACAGGGGCTCAAGGTCATATGCAGACACCATCTTGAGCATTGAATTGTGTGTGTACTATAAAAGTCTCATCACTAATATTTATCCTGATTCTAAATTAGGTGGTAAAATAATATTAAATTCTTATAACCATAACATTTTCTAATAAAAAATGGTATATATTTTTTTGTCTATATGGTTCGACAGAATGCATCCGACAGGATATAAATAAGCATTATAGCATGTAAATTAGTCACTCGAACCTAGGATCTTATCAATGAGGTAGACCAAAATGATCATCCCCTCTCGGGAGTATTCGAACCTGCGCCCCCAACATTGACGTTGAACACGCCTTTTTTCAAGTCTAGATAATGAATATCAACAAAATCGTCGCATACCGGCACACCGGTTCCGAATGGTTCTCTCAAAAGGGCATCTTTAAGACGCTCATCAAACACCCCCATCCCCTTACCGTGATATCCCTACAACTGAAAGAATGCAAAAAGGGAGATGTCTCTCTCAAGAACGATATCAATCGACTCGCTGATGTCTCGTCGTCAAGAATGTGTACGACCTCTCCGTATTAAGGATTATCAGATTGAAACCAACCTGAGGATCAAAATTACCTCGGATAAAAGCTTCCTAAAGTTTGAATTTATCCTTTGGTATTCTTATGTTGGAGTGCAAATTTAAGATTATAATGTCTATTTATGTAATTCATTTACGCATGTACTTCAACCCTTATTAGAAAGGAATACAAAAAAAATATTGGGACTGTACATTTTACTCTTTTCTTTACTCATAAGATTCCATTGAGTTTCTACCGTTTTGATAGCAATAAAACATGATTTAGGGCTTACAATGAGGCACAAAGAGGAATATTAATATCTGATGCATGATTATATATGTATATCGCGTAGTTTGATTTAAACTACTTTAAAAAGTGATTCCTTTTTCTTTAGAGTTTGTTAAGTGTTTTAAAAATTGTTATTGCATGATCATTAAAAGATCTGCAGGGTCTGATTTTCTCATTATCCTTTTAGAACTTGTTTGGACAATAGCGTAAATATCCATTATAAATATTTTTTCCAATTTATTGAACTTGTCCGCATGACCAGGCACAAATATTTACCGCCTATTATTAATTGCTCGTTTAGTATTTGAGTTGCCTTTGGAAGGAGTTTTCATTGGAAATGATTGTTTATTTGGTCAGTTAATGAGGGCTTTGCCATAATCACTGATACTGGCATGAAAATGTTGAGGCTAGTCTTATAAACGAAAGCTTAGCCTAGAGATCCGAAGTACTACTATATAAGATACATATGATTCGTTTTCCCTAGACGGATAATCTATTTAGATAATAATTTTAATGGAGTATAACTTGTGACGCCTTATTCCCAATTTCGTGGCTTTTTGTTTTGAACAGGTATATATCTTTACCTTCATTTTGATTATCATTTAATTTCATGACGGTCGTTGTATACCCTAAGCGTTTGACGTCAAAGATTATGTTCTTTATATTAAAACCTGGACGTTTGGAGAGAGATATCTGCAACTTATTAGGGTGCATAGCTCAGTTCATTAAAGTGTTTGCAAATCTCCATGTTGAGGGTGCAGGTTCGAATCCCGAGAGGGGAAGTGCTTTGGGGTCAACCTCATTGATAAGATCCTAGGTTCGAGTGACTAATTTACACGCTACAATGCTTATTTATATCAACAAGGATGCTGGCAATTCTGTCGAAACCAATTAGGTAAAAAATTTGTTCATGGGGGGAAAAATTATATTTATTTTTAGCGGAAGTGTTAGTAGGTGCATCTTAGATAAGTAATTTGTATCCATCATAGTGTATTTTGACATACATAATTATAAAATTCAATGAAGCAACGGGTCCATCAATATGTTCTTCTTTTTTTTCTTGTTAGATACCTTGCACCGTTAATGCCTGGGAAAGTATAGTTTGTTGTACAGTAGATTTTCTATCTAAAGTGTAGTTTAACAGCCAAACCATTCATTTTTGAAATCTTTTCACAATTCAAAACCAAAAACGTGATAAAAATTTATTCTGAGAAATAAAATAACACAATTTTAGTTTATTATCTTTTATGTCCCTGATTTGGACCCAATCTCATTGAATATTATAAAATGTTTGAATGATTAGTCGTATCCAGAATGAAGAAAGTAAAATGAAAACTTACCCAAACGAAACAACTATTAATTTTCGGTAAAATGATTGTTACTAAGTAGTATATCATTTGAAACATTCCTTAATCTTATAAATACAAAATGCTCTTTCTACAGACTTTCTTAAAAATATCAATTGTTTCTTCAACTTTATTTTTATAAAAATATTTTTTGATGAAACATAAAACTTTCTTTAAAACCATCTGCTGGTTTAAAAGTCCAAGCAGTTTGCAAAATAAGATATATATTTTACATAAAACTATGATATTTCGAAACACTGAAATCTATTTATAACGTACACTTTTTATTTATTATATTGAAACTTCATAATAACAAAGCAGTTTCATAGTTAGACACCAAGTTTAACGTTGCTTAAATATATTTGCCATAAAGCTTAAAAGATCAATTTAAATTAATTCAATTGAATATTGTCAACTCGCAATAAGATTCATTTAATTCATTTCCTTGACTCTCATTGTGAGTTGCGATGCATACTTTTAAGGATATTTTTAAGACATTTGCGGCTCATTAGACATTTCTTAATAGGTTCTAGTGTATTGTTAAGGAGAGTTTTGAAAGTGATAAACAATTGTTTTTATTGCATGCCACACGATTGCTCCAGGTGGAGCTTTAAAAGTTTCTTTTAATATTGACAAAAGGAAAAATTGAATTCCGTCTTACAATCATTAAAATAAAAAGATTGTCCATTTGTTGATTAGTTCAATTAGGTTCTACATACTATCAATGAATATATGTGTATATACAGGGTCTTGCAGGTAAATCCGCACAAAGTTCAAAATCCTCCAGATCCAAATGGGACAAAAATTATACCTATTATGAATAAGAAAGGTGTTTCTTAGACATAATACAAGATTACTATTCAATATGGCCTCCCTCAGCCTCAAGGATGTCCTCCAAACGACGCCTGAACCTCCACAGGCCGTGAGACCTCCGCAGGATCCAGTTTGTTCATCTCTGACTTGATGGAGGCCTTCAAGGACGCCACATGCTGTGGTGTGTGGCGCACACCTCCCTCAAATTCCCTACAAGTAGTAGTCGCATGGTTCAGGTCAGAGCTATTTGGGGGCCAGGTATTGAAGTCCCAGAAGTTGGGGCACATTCTTCTTCAGCCAGGAGTGCACAAGTTTGGCCTTGTGGCGGACGCCGAGTCCTGCTGGAATGTGTACGGGGTCCTGGAGGCCACAGAGTCCATCCAGGGGACGACGACAGGTGGACCCCACGCTTCCTGGCGAGGATGGACATGGGCGTCCCCGGATTGGCCTTGATGGACCTCTTGAGACCAGCCACAAATGTGGGCGTGCAGATCCAGCACTCCGGGCTTGTGCTCCTTTCTCTTGGACATCCCTGACTCGTCCCACTTTTGGTGATGTCGTAGACCGTCCTCCTGGGGTACTTGAGCAACTTGATGACGGCTGTACGACGGTGCCCTGCGCAACAGCAACTCGATTACCAGTCCCTCCGGGTCGTTTCCATCTCTGTATCAGTGTATTTGTTTTATTTTCGGGCGTAGTTCGACAGTACATTCACGAAACCTCCCACATGTGCAATATCTATGCTCTACTTGCACTCCTTATGGATCTGGGACGAAGTTAAAACTTTGTGCGATTTACCTGCAGACCCGTAATATATATATATATAAACTATAGGATTCAGATATTATTGCTCTTGTTTAAAAAATTCTAGTCCTGTTGCTTAGTTAAACTAAAATGCTCCTATTACACTGAATAATTGATATTATTTTTGGTATAATTTATGTATAGGTACTGTTTAGTCATTCCTTTACAGATGCATTCCACCTATTATAAATGCAAAAAACATCTAAGAACTATAGGTGTGTAAGATATTATCAATATGAAATCAGTGATGGTGTATTTTCACTAAAGAAATACTCGATGTTTGGTCAGGGGAGATGACGGTCTGGGTAGATCTTTCAAACTCCTCTGCAACTTGGGCTCCAGGACAAGAAGAAGTGGGACGAATGGACCTCAGGACGCTGCCAAAAGCACCGCTGCGGTTCACATGGTAAGATTATTTAATTTCTCTGCAGCTACGACTGCAAACATCTCTCTTCGAGGTAAGTAAGCAGCATCAAAGCTTGCACGACTCTCGAGCCATTTTTACTATACCTATTAAAGAACAATATTATAATTTTCAATTAATTTTTTGGGTGACAATGAGCTGCCACTAATTGGTCCACTTGAATATATACATCAAACACACATTATGTTAAAACGTTAACAACTAACCAGGTAAATCGCACACATTCATTATAAAGTCTATGTATTTCATATACACAAAAAATCAAATTATTTTTATTCAATTTTTGTTCTTAATGCATTTACTTTTGAGTAACTTAAAAAAGTATATCACTTCATCCGTACGAACTAAGGAGTGTGCTTCTCTCGGCTGCGGCTAGGTATGGTGTGTTGGAGTATAAGATTCCCTCTCTGCAGAATGAAGTATGGGCGTATGCGTCTAAGGAGATCCAATACTATCCATATTTATCCCTCAATCATCGCCGAACAATATTTATAATTTTTAAATGCTTTAAAAGATGCGAATGGTTTATTCAATATTTCTTGTGCGATATTTTAAATGAGCCGATGTTATTTACTTTGTGTTTTAAGTTCTTATCGTCGTAAAAATATGTTTTAGCTCATTTCCTATGTTAAATTTTTAAGTACAATGTTTATTTGTGTTTCATTTGTATTAGCTTTGGTTTTTTTGTATTTATGTACATTCTGTTAAACTGACTGTGAAACATATTTAAAAAGTATATTAAGTAAACAAATGAAAGTTTTTCTAATTTATAGTATTAGACAATATTCCCATTACAATCTAGTTGTATGAGGAACTGTACACGAAATATATATATATATATATATATATATATATATATATATATATATATATATATATATATATATATAGTATATATATATATATATATATATATATAATATATATATATATATACATACCTTTATAACATATAAACTAAACTGTTTGTCATAACAACTCTTCAGCGCCATCAACTTTTTATCGTTTATTTTGTATTATGTCCAAAGATTTATTTGAATAAAATTTATCATATTTTTTATACTTTATACTTTCATTTTGTTATCCTTTTAGAATCAAGTGAAAATTAATTATTTATTTTCTTCATAACCCTTCGTCATCAGAGTCTTATTTTCTCAAAAAACAAGTCCTTCTCGTACATAAGAAAAGATCAAACCATTCATGAGAAGTTAACCATGACCAAGTCTTACAAACAAACAATCTCCGAATCAACACTGTAAATACGACGTCAATCGTTCATCCATGGAAACTAATGAAGCCCTCAAAAGCCGTTCTCACGCCTCAGAACGCATTCAAAGAGAGGCGCATGAGTCTAACAAGATGCATTGATCCAGTTTATTATTATTATTTTATTATTATTCCTTGTTCACAGAGAGAAAGATATTAAAGAAAACTCATTTTGATAAATCATATCTCCGTATCGAATGATTCTTTATATTGAACATTGTTATCATAAACTTATTGCTATCCGTGGTTTTGTTCTCACCATGAAGTTATTGCATTTTCACTTTTTGTTTTTATAATAAGCGTTGAAGGGAAAACAGAAGACGAAGTTTATAGACATGTTTTTGTTTTGTAGTTGTTCGTTTATTAGTTCATTCGCATGGATTTTAAGATTGCTTATTATTATATAATACAATTGTTGATGAGTTAAACAAGACACATCCTTAGATAACATGGACTCATAACATTTATTGTTCAAAGTTTTTCTAACTATTTTTTATGTTATTGGTAGGAGTTTCTCTACCTTTTTGTTTTGAAACTAGAAGCCTTTACTTGGGTATTCACAGTATTCCATTTAATTTCCTTTTTTTACCTATTTAATTTCATTAAAATGTATCCGTGTGGATATGAAGAAACATTATAATATTAAAATACTACAATCAACCAAGGATCTTATTCTTTTAAAGTTTAGTTTCTATAAAAACAAAGAGCATTCTTGCACCAAGTGATCAAGAGCACGTAAATAAAGTGATGGCTGGATATATGTAAGAAAACAGGTCTAAATAGAGTATTTAATGCTATAATGCTTATTTATATCCTATCGGGTGCAATTCTATCGAGCCATATAGGCAACAAAAAAAAGTAAGAAATTATCAATACTTTCAATATAGAAGTTTTTAAATACCTAATATTTACTTTTATTATATATCACAATGCTTAAAATCAATCGAATGTTTAAGAAATCCTTTGTTTTGCAATAATACTCTTCCGGTTTGACAAAGAGTTATTTTTTTATTTTTTACAAAAGGTCCATGAAATCTTATTTCATAAGGCTATTTTAAAGGACAAAAACAAAAGACTTGTATCTTTCAAGGTCTTTTTTAAGGAATAATCAGAGAGTATTATTCGACTTGGATTAACAAGAGTCATCCAATCACTGTCCATTTATCTATTAAGCCACAAATGAATATTCAATCTGAAGAGGGTTTTCTTATTCTTGTTAAAGGAAGTTATGGCCCGCGAGGTGTCTATTGATAAAGTAGCAGGAAGTTCAAAAACCTTCTTAGCTGGGCTCAGTTTAACTTTTGAGTCTCTTAATATCCTTTATATATATATATATTGGCTCAAAGTTCAACTTTTTCAAACTGAAAAGGACTTTTTTAAGGGAAGTGTTTTTTTTTTTAAATTTATCCCCCTTTTTGAAAAGAAACATAACTTTTCCCGATAAAAAAACTTTTTTATTCACTTTAGGGATTTAATATATAAAAAGTTTTTGAGTATAAACTTCTGAGCACCGACCTACTGAGCGGAAACACAAATTTAAAAGATCAAAATCTGCAATGTATTTTAATGAAACTCAACTCTTTATAGAATATAAGACGACATTGTACATTTTCTTATCATTTAGTAGCACTTTGAGTTAAAAAACGAGATTATATATATATATATATAAACAAAAAAATGTTCTACAGAAGAACGGTTAAAAGTAAATATCTTTATTTCCTCTGGCCAAACAAATACAGTTTATACAATATTTTTTAAGATATTACATGCTTATAAAATACACAAATTAATATAATAACTTAATTTTTACCTCAACAGAAAACATTAAAATGAAAGTAAATAAAATAAAATAATTCATTTTTAGTGGATTAAAATTATGTAAAACCAAATAACATTTAATTAAAATCTATATAAAATTCGTGTAATAAGTTTTTTTGTGACTTAGCTTAACCAATGGGACGTATTTAACTTCCTCCGACGCCATGGTCCACGAATTGTCGAAGAGGAAAAGTATATTTAGGTTCAATGCGGCATACCTTATCGCTTCCGATAATAAAATGGCCTTCAATTCCCAGGGATGGAGGGGTTCATTCGTAGTAATCCTCTTCGCAATGAGAGACTATGTATTGAATACTCCAAAGTCGATCACCTATATCATCGAAGATCGATAAGCCAAGAATATAATTCCTTTACTTCTAAAGTTCAGCTCCACAGAGCGCTTTACAATGCTTCTGCTCGACAATCATCAGAAAACTATAAAATGTTATTATATGTATGTAGAGGGTTCCACAATCTTTGCAAGACCTGTATAACTTAATCAGATCCGCTGGGATATATAGTACGTCCCGTACACTTCTTTCCATCATCAATTCTTGCCCTTAGGATAACTTTCTTCCCTCTTTCTTGAAGGTTCAGGAGGTCTTTAAAGTTTTTGTTTAGAGTTGTTAGCCATGACCCAAAAAATTATATGCCACTATATATTAAAATCGAATAATATTTTCCTTGAAATCAACTATAAGCACTTTCTATGGTTCTTTTTTGGAGTTGAATGACAAAATACTTACTTCTCAACCTTATATATTACTCTTATTCTGAAAATTAGAATAAACAGGAGACAATTGCTCAAAATATCATGTAATTGAACAATACTTTTGATGAGCATATAATTTAGAAAACAAAAACAGCATTACAACATCATAACGTGACATAAGCGCGTCTAAATATGGTTTTAGACTGTTTAAAAATGATAATTATTAATCTATAGGATCAATATGCAAGTATAAATCTCTGAATTCATCAATACTCGATACTCCGAGTTTTAATTTATGCAATTTCATTCGAAAACAAACACAGATGAGCCAGTTATAAGCCATTAATTTATTATGGACTAATTTGTCTGATCCCTTGAATATATATCATTCGGCTCCAAAATCCGTTTTCGGTCAGGTTCTTATGCTTATAATTTGGACTTATCTCTGACACGCTTATGCAAGAAATAACATAATAACATAACAGTAATGACATGGTCCATCATTGAGACAAGATAAATAGTTATTTTTACATCTTTTTATTGTTGTCTATCGTACTTATATTGGCCAAGGCGTCCCATCGCTCCTACGGTCAATGCCGGCTTCTCTTTTGAGCCTTTTACAATAATAACATCGACTATGAAAACGACCCTTCTCTCTCTCTTTCTCTCCCCTCTCCTAAACATCAATTTCTTTTATAACAATATATGACTATACATACATACATGCAAGGACGACGACGAACGCAGTATTGTTATTACTCATTGTCCCGACGGCCTTTTGTGGAGCATTCATCATGAACGAAACGAAATAAATGAGGACTTTTTTAGGAGGGGGAAAAACAAGAAAAAACTTCGCTTCGTTTGCTGCTGTTTCTCTTTGTGTGAAATAAATAAATATGTATAGATTCCCAACAAACAAATAAACTGATTTTTTTCTCATGAGCTAACCTCCTTGTTATATGGAAAAATTATTATAGTCCTAATGAAGTTTATGGAAGGATACATAGATTGATGCAAATATTGAAGGATGAAAGAAGGATGCAATTTGAATTTCCCGCGCTTTTAACACTTGCTATATATAAAGATCGAAATATGTTTTTTATAGGCTGAGAATTGACGTACTTAGATGTAAAGATGTAGTCCAAATTTAGGCTATTTTAAAATGTAGATTGATGCAAATATTGAAGATGTAATTTGAATTTCCCGCGCTTTTAACACTAGTATATACAGATAGAAATATGGTTTTATAGGGTAAGACTTGGCGTACTTAGATGAAGATGAAGTCCAAATTTAGGACTATTCTTAAAATGTAGAGAATGTGGTAGCTCAGCGCATCAGCGTGTTTACATGTTAAGGGCTTAGGTTAGACTCCCGAAAGGGGAACGTTTGTTTGGATCACCTAATTGAAAAGATCCTAAATTTAGACAAATAATCCTATAATATTTATTCATATCCTAACAGATGTAACTCAATCAAACTATATAGAAAGAAGAGCTGAAAGTGAGGGCCTTACATCAGTGGAAGTGTTGTTAACTTTAAAAATTAAGGGTGCAGGTTCGACTCCCGAAAGAGGAAGGTTAATTTTGACCGACCTCATTGAAAACCCCAATGCTTCATGGACTAAAAGACTTATTGAACCTTAATGAAATACCATCGGACAAAATATGCAAATACTATTTAAAAGAATTCTAGCAAAATATGATATGTTAAAGATATATTGCCCTAAAAGAACTTTGTTTTTAACCATTTAATTAATATAATACTATCCTTTAAAAAAATTACATATTGAGGGCCTATAATGATTTGTGGATTTCCGACTCATATTTAACAATCGGGAAAGAAAAGCTCAATATTCTTTAAGTCAGTGGAGTCGACTAGAGCCCTATTTTTATTTGCATCAATATTATTTAAATGAACAAATAATTCTTTTAGCTTTAAGTTTTCGAGTACCATCTTCGTACATTGAAGAATATAAAGTTCTAAATGCAAGCTCGTCAGTTACACGTGATCTTTTTACAATACAACTTCCTCCTATAGACGCCTTTCATATAAAGCGACTTTCTAAACCAGTGTTTATAATCAAAACGCATCCGTGACGCTGATGCTTTTTATTCACTAATCCTCGGAAGCATCACATTTTAATTCATTTATCAAAAATGGGGAGTCAACCCACACACACAAAAAAAACACACCCCGTGTATAATGTAATGAATTCCCTATTGCAAATACACTTCTTATCAAGGGATTAAATCACTTTAGCCTCATGGGAGTGAGAGAGAGAGACGTCTAATTACATTACATGCAGTCTTAGATGAAACATCTCATTTTAAGAGACCCATCAGATAACTAGACAAAGGGGACAAACAAACCCTTGCAACGTGGACAAGACTGATCCTCATGATAGTAGCTGTCCACATCGATATAATTGATTGAGAGAAGAAGAAGGGTCGTTTAGAGTTCCTAATTATCATCAGATAAAGATTGAAGAAGAGCTTCAATTCTTGTAGGCTCAAATGGGGTCAGATGTTTAGTGATAGGGTTTTGTGTGAGAAGATCAAAACGAAGAGAGGTTTTTTTCCTCGTGAAAACTCTTTTGCTTGGCTGAATTGTTAGAGTTACGAATACGTTCCAACAAAAAAAGCCTGAAATTGCTTTTATATCCAAAATTAAATCATTTTTCAATAGTATCTGGGACAAAGATATGAAATGATTAAAAAATATCAAAGATTCAGAATACCCGTTGGTCAAACCATCTAAACAATACTCAAAACAATCATATGATTACCTGTATTGAATTTTTCACCTTCACGTAAATATATATCTTCTTTTTTTTGCCAATAGAATCAAAAAGATTAAATATATTTGGTCAAAAAGATCGGTTAGTCTCATAATTTATTGAAGAAATTTCACTTCAGACTCTTAAGATCAAACCTATTTTGCACTTTTCTTTAACTCACTTAAAACTATCCCTAAATTATATATATATATATATAATATAAATTTATATCAATATTTGTAAAATCCATTGATAAAATAATGCTTAAAAAGACACAAAGCCCACTCATGTTGTATCTTGTGCTCAGAAGTCGGATCCGTGCTCCAGCTACTTTAAAATACAAAGTGAAGTAAACAATATCGATAATAATAATAATTCTATATTCGCGTCATTACAATTATCCTTTTATATAGCATACACATACACACACGAGTCGTTATTACATACGCTTATTGTATATTTTTATTCTATTAGGAGTTTGTTGTATTTAATCTCTATGAATGGAGGGGGAGGGGACTCTAACCCCCCTCCTTCTCCCCCAATCTTTATTCTCCATTCTTTTACCATTGTTCAAATTTCTTACGGTATTGTTTCTATGAGGGGGGGGGGAAGTCAGCCAGCCGGCCATCATTTGAATCGATCGATTCGAAACGGGGCACACGGATGGCGTTTTCTGTGGAGTCCATCTCTAATTGGGTCTCATTTAACGCCCCCTTGTGGCCAAGATATGTGCCAACATATTGGAGGAAGAAAATGGGACCTGCATATCACACACTTCTTCTCTCTCTCTCTCTCTCAAAAGGGATTACAACGCGTGTCTAGCTGGATCGAAAAGAAGGGGGGAGAGTTATATTCTGATATCATCATAACGATTATTTAATACACACATCTATACAACATAAGAACACAAATAATAGAACTCACGTGTTCAGAATCTCTGCTTATAACAATCATATTTATGTAATATAATCTATCATGGGAAAGGAAGGCGCAAAAAAAGCTAACGGTAAAGGATGATCCTTTAGGCAGTCACGTGAGTCTTTTTATCCGTAAGTAGGGATAGGAACAAGTTGGCTCTAGAAAGCTCACCAAGGAACATGATTTCTTTCAGTTATTAAACATGATTTCGTCCTTTTTTGTCGTCCGAAAGTCAGATTGATGATATATTTATCGTCAGATATATAGCAAACTAAATAAACTTTTTTGTTGTTGAGAATACGTAGTTGCTTTGTTCAATTAAAACTAATAGAGGGGATAGAAGGAGTCACATCAAAGGATTCGACAATGACGTCATGGATGTAAGCCACTGAAGAAGAGACAACTCGTATTTTTAAGGATGTATTAAACTTTTTGTCGTTGTTAAGAATACGTAGTTGCTTTATTCAATTAATTATGAAGGGAGAGATAGAGAGATCGTAGAGATAGATTCTATCTCTATGATGAGCTTACGATGAATTGGAGGAGTCCATACAAAGGATTCGCCAATGACGTCATGGATGTAGGCTCATGAAGAAGAGACAATTCGTATTTTTATGGATGCATTCCTCTATAGGAATTGATGTTCACTCCTCAACAGCCGAAGTGTTTTTATTGCATAATGTCAAGTGCTTTATTTAGTATTTGTTTCTCCCTTCATTTCAACCAATCCCGTAACAAGAAATCAAACCTTTTTCTTATCCTTGCCCATGGAAAGGAAGTTGCAAAAAAGCAAACTAGCAAACAAGGAACGGGTCCCTTCGGCAGTCACGTGAGCCTTTCCTAAGCCTCATAGATTGCTGAGTCCTCTATTATTTGTATAGAAAAAGGTGTGCACTACATAGGAGTATATAGTGTATAAGAAATCCAATTGATTGTCGTATGAAGGAAGGAAATAATGCTTGTCGCCTGAAGAAATATAAAAAACATATACATAGACAAAAATGGGTAATAGGAGAACTCTGTTTTTAAGGAATGAAAGAAGGGGGTGGGGAATGCATGATCGCCTAATCACTGGAGTTGTCAATAGACTAGGATCAATACATAGATCGGGGAGAAATATCAATGGATGATCTCATGAACGAGATTAAGGGAATAGCTTATAAAAGATGGCATCCAAGCTATTCGATCGATTAAAACATAGAGTAGACAAAAATACAATGTTTTCATTCGTAAACTTATCTTGGATATTTTTTTAAGTTTTGATAAAAAAAACTAAATTTTGAGTTTGTAAATGCTTCTACATTATGAACTTATATTTTTATGAATGTCTCGGCTTTTAACATTACAAGCACAAAAAATAGACATGGAATGATACTATTTGTATATAGTTTATATTATTTTGATATAGCTTATTATGCGTTTGACGCATTACAATATTCAAAAAATATTTATACACATACATGAACAAAAACAAGCTACAAAATGCATTCTTAGTAATGAAAACTTAATGAAATTGAAAATTATATTTCTGCTCGATATTTAATCCTTCATCTCTCAAACTGACATCTTCAAAACCAATAAATGTTAAATTATTTCAATTTATAGAGTTTGATATCTAATCCAGGATATAATTTTTTTGGGTTGATAATAGTTTGTTATGCCCAAAACCATTATTAACAGCTTACAGAATCAACAAGAGAAATTGTTTAAAAAACTTATTACTTTTAAGACCCGCAAAAAAAATTGTAGTTTATTTGAAAGTATAAATTATTTCAATCATATTGGTTAAAACCCAAAAGATTGCCTATTGACAAGTATTTTGTCAACTTCTCAAATAGTGTATTTGCTTCCATGCTGAAGATACTAATAGTTGGTTCGATAGATGAATGTCGACTTGAAAAAGAAGTTAAATATCATTATGAGCTAATATTCCGTTGATACCCTTATTTATATGCAATGCACCTTGCTAAAATATAAAAGTTGCACTTCAAACATTAGTGAAAGAGAAGGATGATTTATTGATATTTTTCTGTGTCTTATCGTACGATAAGCAATATAAATATAATTTCAACTGTAAATTTAATTAATGCTATGTAGATTGTCAATGGGAATAGTCTATTGAAGGAGTCATGAAATACATTGATCAAGTCCTTTGAGAAAAGATGCTTAAGGATGTCCTAAAAATGAATTATTGTTCCTTAGTTGATGGTCATATTTAATTAACCAGGAGTATATTAATGCTTATTACATAAAACCTACTTCTTTTTTTTGCTTTACTACTTTGATTACAAGCCATGCACACTCCCAGTTTGGTATCCTTTAAAATTACCTATTGGGGTGCACCCAGGGGAGGGCAGCAGAACTCATTTAAACAAAGAAGTATATTTCCAATAAAAAAATATGACGTCATCACAGCTACGATTTGCCTGTATATCTAATACCTCTAGGACAACTAAGCTAAGAACGTAAAGGCTCTCAAAGGAATAACGTCGGACTCCTCCCGCCACGAGCCACCCGGGGACGCACAGCTTCAGCATCAGGGAGGAAGTGGAAGTCCTGAACACCGCACTCTGAGGCCTTGGTGGTAGCCCGCACGCATCTAGGAGCTCCGAAGCAACGTGGCTGTCCTCTGCAGCTCCGCCTCCGCCGGAGAGCTCCCGGGTTTCAAAATTTTTAGTTCCTTTTTGAAATTAATCACTGTTTTTAAATGTACTTTGATTTTATTTAATAACAAATAGCTACTGTGACGTCATCTGTGACGTTTCAGTTTTTCTTTTCTAATCAGAGGAATCTAAACATTGCGTTCTGCGCATCTTGTATTATCTATTATCTTTGGGGTGCACCAAACCGAATAAGCCGGGTTATTTATCTCAAAAAGTAAACAAGATAAGTCACAAAAAAATCGACATCAACTTTATCATAGGTCCAAATGAGCCCCTGTGGCTCGATCTAAACCCCTGTGACTGGTTCCTTCTTCGGAAGTTGAAACATCTGCTCCGGAATGCCAAGTTTGTGAGGCATGCGAAAGTACTACTGCCGTACAGTGACGAAGAGGGTGAGACGAAGTTTTCAACCAACTCAAGGAGCTCCAGGGACACCCTCATAAAGTTATCGCAGGCGGAGAAGATTATTATTATATTGTCTAAATTAGGAATGTTTTTTGTTAATTTTAAATCCTAAATTTTTCATTGTCCGTCTCATATGGTATGTACTAATATTCAAAAAATGACCTTAACAATCCAAACTATTCTATAAAATGAACCCCAATACCTAGCTTACTCACTCCCAGAAGCCGCCCATTCTAATGATGCCCCTTAATTTATGTAAATGATTTAATTATGTTCAACACACACACAAAATAGAACACCATTATGAATATATAATTAGAAATATATATATGTAAAATAGGGCCTCCTTGTTTTGCCCTTAAAGTCTTCATCATCATTCATTTCTTGAGATCTTCCACTCAGGGCCTACCTTCGTGGATAGAAGACTCCAATGATAAAAGGCCCTGAAAAAAACCTTAATCGAGTTATGAGCTACTTATTTTAATAGCCTAAGGAGGATAGGGGGGGGGGGGGAGGAAAGAAACACATCAAGGGACTCAATTATCTCAACAAACGATGCCTTTTAAATGGAATCCGTCACAGTTTGTTGTTTATAAGTGTATATATATATTGTGGTTCAATCAACTGAAAAAATATTAATCACAAAGGACTTCCGTATGCATTACTTACTGTATTTCTTAATATGTTAATGATTGTACAGAATAAACATAGTCTTAATACTCCTACATAGGGCTCGACATTCAATTTTACGGCCATCTTATTAGACGGATGACCATGTATTGGTGCATTCTTAACTACATATAGTTAAATGAGGCAAGGCTATAAGAATGATTTATTTTATTATTTGAGTAAAACATCTATATTAAGTACAAAATTTATGAGCCTAAAAGACATTCCCAGAAAACTTGGTAAGCAGCAACAATATTATAAGCATGTAATTATTTAGACTGATAAATACGACTTCATTTTTCCAATTAAAAATTATTTATTTACAGGGATAATCCCTTAACAGAGTATTTAATTATTAAACGTGTTGGCTATTACACTGTTTTATCGTATACATTTTATTCTGTCTTAGAAAACAATGCCATTTATTTTCTAACGGAAGTCGACAATTAGCTTTTGAATATGTATTTTCAATGCTTTTAATTGATCTTTTTTCTGCTTTTTCCGTCATTTTTCTATATGTTTCTATATAACCGAAAAGACAATCACCAATGGGTTTCGAAAGATATGGACGCCCACAGATAGTATATTCTAATTGATCTTTCCTAATCTCTTAAATTTTTAGCTTAATATTTAATAACTCTTTTGATTTATTAAAAGATTATAAAATATTATATTAAAGATACATTAAATATTAAATAAATTATTGTTATATAATTTACGATATAAACCAAGCTTCATGGAAACAACTTTTTACTATTTATCAATGCTTTCACAAAAAAAATTATAGTTCAAATGCTTGATAGTTTTTTTATATAAAATTAGATCATAAGTAAATATATTGAGTATATTTTACCATCTATATTTTATCAACAAGCATTGAAATGTGACAAAAAAACGTAAATAACACTATGTAACAGGATTTTGCCTTGAGGCTGAAATTCTAAATTGAGTCCCATTTTTTACGTAGATTCCAAAATGCCACTCAAAAAATATCGTCTGAAAAAAAAAGGTTTGGACTTCATGGCCTTTTTTTGAAAACAGGATTTGCATCGTTCCTAATGGTCAGGCCAGTATCTTCGTGACAAGTAAGAATAACACAAATGTCAGTGATTTTATTTTATACTATATCTCTGCATTTCAAATAAGTTTTGATATTTATATATCTTTCGTACAATTCGAAATAATCGGCTTTATATTTAAAAAGTGACCATTTAGTGTTCTATCAAGCGGCTATATTTTTTTTGTTTCGCGTCTATGGACTATAATCAATATGTAATTATTTTGTAGTATGTCCATACATTCAGAACAGTTTTTCATAATTTCGATATTCTGGCATGAAAACTAAAGAAAAGACAATTTAGTAGGACGACAAGCAAACAAAGACCTAATTTTGTTACGTAGTGTAGGTCGTCCTACTAAATGATCTTTTTCTTTAATTTCATGCCCAGATATCGAAATTATAAAAACGGTTCTGAAATGTATGGACATATACCAAAAATATATTACATATTGTTATAGTCAATAACGCGAAACAAAAGAAATATAGCCGCTTGAATTAGACACGAAATATGGTCAACTTTTTGAAATATAAAGCCGATTATTTCGAAATTGTACGAAGATATATAAATTATTAAAAATGATTGAAAGCAGAGATATAGTAGAAAAATAAATATCACTGACATTTGTGGTATTCTACTTTGCACAAGATAATGGGCCTGAACCATAGAAATGATGAAATCTGATTTTCAAAAAAAAGGCTATAAAGTCCAAACCTCTTTTCGGACGATTATTTGAGATGGCATTTTGGGAATATACGTAAAAAATGGGAATCAATTTAGAAATTTCAGCAAGGGGCAAACAAAGACCTAATTTGTTAATAGTGTAATTTGGTTTTAATGCTATTAATTTATTAATGCTGAAGTTATGAGATATATGAGTGATTGATTGAATAAATATATTCTGTACTTCCTCACAAAGTTTCAATTTCTTGATAATGACTTCTCCAATCAATACAAATGCATTTTCAGCAAATTGTACTCTCTCCTCATGTTTTTTTGGGAGGGACCATGAGGCTTGATGGCCAGTGGCACCTAGAGAAAAAAACTAAATTTGCCATGTCCTTTGGTACTTTAATGAAGAGGAATCCTGTTAGGAAGTATCATTGCATTGTACATAGGAAAGAAACCTCTTTCGAGGTATGCTATAAATCAAGATCGAAGATGAGAAGCAGCATCCTGTATTGATTACAATGCATTCGTAGTATTGCATTGAATTATGTGTAAATCAATAGATTGCTGAATTTATATCATTTCATGAATCATTTTGGATGAAAAAAGGAAGAAAAAAACTCAGTCCTTTAACACAAAAACCGCCACGAAAAAATAACCCTCTATAGACTGGTGATATATAATTGTGTATGATTTTATTAAGGAGCTAATATACTTAGCCTTCATGGTATACTAAAAAGCTATAATGATTATTATGTATTATTTTTATACACAATTCTACTGCTCTTTCTAATTGTATCTCCTGTTACAATGAACAAAGACCTTTAAAAAAACATATATTTATGTTAACAAACAAATAATTATACAATAACAAAATATAATTTGAAAAAATTATATATATATATATATATATAATTTTAATAATTAGATTAAACTTTTGGAACATTAAGTATATGACAGTCTGCAATTGTCTTTGCCACCTTCCGAGCATTGATAAGGTGCATACCTCTCTTATCGGCTCTGAAGGCTCCAGGCCTTTGAAAGGTTAACAGCAGCGACACATTTGGTTAAAAAGGGTTCTTGAGGCATATTGTAGCAATACGGGTGGTCATCGAAGCCCTTGAGAATCCTCTCCACGTTCATAGCCTTCAAGCGGATATGGCAGCCTGCTTCACTAAGATCCATTTACAGATTGAAGATGTGGCCTGTAGAGAAGGTCGGCAAAACACAACCGATCTGCTCTTCGAACTCCTAGCAAGATGCGTGCGAGATCGTGATGGCAAGTGTGCATCTGAGCTAGTCTTTGCCGTTGTAGGGGGGTAGGGGTTTCAGAAGCGGAAGAGAATTTTGCACTTCTAGTCACCCAAGCAAAACGTCGGAAGTTTCCCGATAACTAGGCTCTAGCTATCTCGGTCAGCAGTGGTGCAGAGCCGGCGGATGACTCCGATTCTTTTCCTGACATCCTGATATTTTTTCGTGGGGGGCCCCAAGTGTCAGTAACAGTTAACCCCAGAAGGTCGAATGTAGTGGTCGAAGGAGTGTCTGGAGCACCCAGACGTAAAGGCTGGGTTTTCCCAACGTTTAGGTGGAGTCATGATATTTGAATACTCAATAGTGTGTCTGTATATATTTAAATTATAATCCTTGCAACCAAATGATGTAAAATGAAATAAGAGAAGCAATAATTTACAGAAGTTTTATTTATATGGATAAAAAGTGAATTTTTCATGACGAATAAAATTTAATTATTATTTTTTTGGCGTTAATCATTTGTGAACAATTCATCACCAGACGTTTGAGCATACGAATACAAAGCGAGAATTAAGCATATAAATTTTACATTTATATCATACTTAACTGTCTAAGAACGTTTATTTTCTACAATTACACTTGATTTGAACCACTTCCTTCTGTGAGTAGTAAAAATACTGCTTTGATATTGGAAGGCTGTGATTGATTGGTTGTGATGGAATTGGGTTCTTCATTTCTAAGTTTTTCGATTAATATATAAGATAAATGTCGGTTGTTATATCTTTTGACTCTTTGAGAATGATGCTGAGCATAACATAAAAACAGACAATAAATTATTCATTGTTTGAGGTCATTGAACAAAAAATAGTTTGCATTTATTCAAAAAGTGGATCATTGAAAATATATATTACATTACAAAATGGCCGAAAATACGTTTCTTATAAAAAAGTTTTGTGGATTTACACCATAGGCCTTAAATTTGCTTTATATGGAAATCTCTCTGTTGACAGAAACATTATAGTTATTTTCTATAAATATATCAAAGCAGCAATTGTGTGATCAAAAGTAAAAAATCTAATTTGTATTTGTATAAATGAATATTCTAAACATTATTGATTTTTACAGTATAAGACTGTTTAATAAAATAGCTTTACAGCATTAATAAAAATATTTTGTGGTAATAATTAATGTAAAATTTGAAGAGACATAGTACCTATTTAATATTTCAATATTGTAAAGAGTTCTGATCCTAAAATGGGAATGTTGGTAACAAAAAACCGACTTCAACTTTTCCTCATTTTCATTAAACTCCTAAGAACCAAAAAGTGGATACATGAAAAAGTGGGTTGTTTTTATCATTGATATTGTTTTAAATTTCGTGTAATTAAAAAATTATAATATATTATATTTATATATATTTATATATTTGTTTTCTATGTTATTGTGTATTTCACTATATTTTTTAGAATAATAAATATATATTTTAACCCCAAAAAAAATAAAAAATTACAATTCAAATATTACATATACTAAAGTCTAAATAACAAGTAAAATATAAAAATACTCTCGACAGTTGCGTTTAAAAAAAATATTTTTGCTGCTGATACTTAAGAGCATGTTTTTTATAATGTTTCAGTTATTAAAATGTGGATCAACACTTAAACAATCATGATCCTAGATAATGTTTTCACTCATTATAATTGTTATTATTATGTATTTTTATTGAACTGCCATATATATAGGTATATATATAAATATTATATATATACATACATAAACGACTGGGATACTATTTTTCGCCGTGAACCGAGCCGGGACTTCAGTATATTTTCGTTCCGTGGTGAAAGGGACGACGTTTTTTAGAAATAATTTCTAAAAATAAGTGACGACGTATTTTTTAGGAAAAACATTTCCAAAAAAAAGTTACAAAGTTTTTGTTAAAAAAAAATCTGGAAAAAGTGACAACGTTTTTTAGAAATAATTTCCTAAAAAAAGTCCAGGCCCAGTGATTTTAGACATCGGGCTGGGCCGGGGACACTCAAAAACAGCTGTTTCCTGATATATATATATCTATATATAGATTATAAGAGTAAGCTCATTGCTGAAAACTTGATAGAAATATTATTTCTTTCTTTCTCGATAGGTTTTAAATGATGGTAACTGAGCTCAATGAAGGGGAAATTATTACTTTACACATCAGTGACTCACTGAGGAATACACCAAATATCTTCCCGGAAAAAAAATCCGTCGATAAGTAGAAAAATTAAACAATCAAATGTATTAGAATACATTACCAGTGTTCTTTGCTCGCATACTACTTAAGAAATACACATTAAAATAACTCTGAAGTTACAAAACTTCAGGCTTGGCTATGCATAAATAAAATAATGCCATAGCCCTATGTTCAAAAATCATTAGACACACGATTTGAATGACTTATATCGTTTTAAATAAGATATAGAGGGTTTTAAAATCTAAATGTTCAGTTAAACAAATTATATTGGATTCAAACAATTTTATCCAATAGTGGGGCATATCGGTTAAAATCCATGAAGAAGAAACATCCTTAACACTT